>JAJJMA010195162.1:0-18079 GCA_023529015.1 Papaver nudicaule | reverse complement strand
AGAAAAGAGGCCATCAAACAAGTTTGGAAGTTTATTTTAAAAAGGCAGCGTAAAATATTGTAATATTATTATAATGACTATTAATTTATACTATATCAGTTAGACCCTATTAGACATTTAAATTTTTTATTATCTTATAAATTTAGCGAGGTTATTTATTTAGCACATGGCGCAAACTGAAGAAGTTAGTAATTCCGGACCAATGTTATAATTGTTGAGAAGCTATTTTTTGGAAATGGGGAAACTTATCTCTAACCCACTTTTTTTATTTTTTTTTATCAAAAACCCATCAAGAGAGTCAATATGGTGAACCCATAATAAGAAATCTTAGCACGACATTACTAAACTAACCTTTCGTGTATATATAGACATTTGATTTTCTATGAAAATAATTCCAGCTGGAAAATTTTAATTTTCAACTTATATTGGGAAATCCCCAAAAATACGCTACTTTCATTTATCACGCCCGGCATCTTAGAATAGGTCTTCAAGATCTCGGCAAAAAAAAATCAATTTTCAATTTTCATATATTTCTTCTTAAAATAGACAGATCTAGGGAAAAAACCCATATCACCTTGCTATTGAGTTTTCACAGCTGTTTAAGGTCAGTATTTTTTGTTGCTTGTTGTATACAGTTAACTAATCATCTTGCAATTAGCCCCCATTAGTGAATAGTGTATCTTGTGTTTGTTGTTCTTAGAGTTAAGTTTTCACTCCATTTTGTGTTGATTCTCTATTGATTTAGTTTTGTGCATAGATATGTTATATATGTACATCCATTTAACTCCATTACAACTTGTGTAATGAAGTTTGTTATCTAATGCGCTTAGATGGCTTCGAGTGAAATTGGTTCCGAAGATGATTTTGAGTGAATAAGAAAAGGGGTGATCAAAAAGCCAAGTAAAACTGGTATTTGGTGGAATTTGTAGTTTTCACATTACGTATATGAGTTGTTGTCGTGGTAGCCTTTACATTGCTTGGAAAAATGAAATTTTAACCTTACATTGATTTTTCTTGCATTTTTCTCTTGGCCAGTTAATAAATGATGTTTTGTTCCTTCTACAGAATTGTCCAAGTTCGGCCCTTTGCACATCTATTCGATTTTTGACAGAAAAGGAGGGATGTTCAAGTGTGGGAATTACACTTTTCACTAGCTACACCCGCGATTACTGCCGATGAAATCTATAATTATCACTAGTTTTAGGTGCCATGATTGCAATTGTCACCCAAAACACCTTCCATGTTTAAGCAAGATTTTTAGCATGTTAACACAAACTTTATTTCTTAAGGTGTTTGGTTGTTTGATAAACTTAAACTTTGTTTCTTTATTATTGGTTCTCCTGCAAAGAAGGTTGTTCCTGGGAAGAAGAACAAGAGAGCTATACTCTTGTTAAAGCTAAACATCCTGCTAATTATATGGTAACCTAATGAGGTTGTGATAAAAAGTGGGAGGATTAGTTTCAGACCAAGAAACTGTATGTGAAACAGTGAAAAAGAGAGGGAAAAAAGAAGGCACACTAAAGCCTAAACAACAGATAAATGGGGGAAAACCTACACAAAATGTACAGGTAGCTTATTCACTTTCAGCAAGTTTAATTTTGTTATTGTGGTGGCATTTCACTGCTGTGAAAGATGTTTTCTCAAATATTAGCTCGGAAAAATGTTGCTTTCACATTTCTTGGTTGTGAAAGTTACAATTTTCCCATTTGATATTAATGAAAAGAATTATTATCATCTGATTAGGTTAGTTTGCTTGCATTTTATTAAGGTTAACATATGATAATTTTTGTACCTTTTCTAGAAACTTCAAAGTTATTTAGGGCAAATTCGGGCTTTGCATGACCTCTTCCGTGACAGAAAGGAGATGGGGCTAAAGCTAAATCAACAACACTTGGATGGATGCACTTGAATCGACCCCGTTACGGATGATACAGACGAGGTCATGGCCATTATCTTTTTGGTTGAAAATAGTTGAGAATGGCATTGAAGGCAAGTTATAAAAGGAGAACGGAAAGTTGTCACCAACACTAGCCAACACAAATTATGTAATCTGTAACCATTAACATATCAAAAGCTATCGTACAAACTTATTCACTTTGTTGCCATGTAATTAGTTAAAAGAACGAAATGATGGATGTTTCAGGTTTGACCAAATAAATAGGTGTGATAAATGATAGCCTTGCAGCCTATGTATATCATAACTTATCACCATTATGTTCTGGTTGATTGGTTGATTTAACTTTGTTTGTTGCTTTGTATTGTATATGTGGTAATTTGTTTTTTTCCACCGATAACTAGGTGATAGCTGAAGTTATTACACTAAACAACGTTTGCTAATGGATGTTTTGTATAAAACTGGCTAAAAACTATTGTGTGTGGTTCATAAGGATCACTAACACATTGCAAGAACTTGGTGGAGTGGATTCTGAAGTCGGCGGCCACCAAAAATAACTTTTTTGTTGTTGTTGGTGTTACTCCATTTTTGTACTTACTTCAGACACTTGTTTATGGGATTAGATTGGATTTGCATTTTTATGTTTCCGTTGGACATATATATATACACTTTATAAATACGTCTATCTTCGTGTACCACAACTTTTCTGATGTGGAAAATCTCATTTTCATCACACATTTTGTAAGGAGTGAGTGCGAATTTTCACTTTTATTTCATGTGAAAATTTCAACTATCGCCTAATTTGTAGGTGAAAAATCGTATAATCATCCAATACTAAGGTGAAAAGTTTAAAATTTAGTTTTAATTTCATGTGAAATTTTCAACTATCACTTGGGTTGCTGGTTAAATTTCAGAGAATTAGGTGAAATTTGGATTTGTCATTAGAGAGTTCGGTGAAATATTGATTTTTGACCAGGTCATTTGGTGTAGTGTTTGTGAAGACGAAGAACTAAATTTTGTGGATTGTTCTTGCTTAACTTTTGCCTTGACCATTGAACTCTGTAAGTCACTTAAAAGGGGGGTGTTTTAGAGTTGTAAATGAGTCACGGTCAAAGACTCTATCATTGCCTAAATGGTAGCAATGACGGGGAAAAAATTGTAACAATAACCACTAATTAATTAATGGAGTATTAATGACCGGATATTACTCTAATCAATCAAATGTAATTGACGAATATTATGGCAACAAATTAATTAATTAGGTATTCAAACTAACGGATATTATGGTAGCAAATTAGGCTAAAATAATGGTAGATATATTTTGTAATTATTTTGTTAGTAATGAAAAAAAAGAGAGGGTACTTTAGCCATAGAAAATATATGATTATACAAAGTCAAACTAAAACTTACCATTTATACTAGAAATCTTATATTATGGGCTACACATATAAACCATCTTAATGCTGGGTTTTTAGAAGAGAGAGACCGAAAAGTGGGCTACACAGAAATTTTCACATTTTTTATTTGTGAAGCTCGGTCACAATTCCAATCTCGGCACCAAGCACGGGCATTGAGTTTAATTTCTATACGTCACTACATGTTTGAGACTGAGCAACACTTATGCGTCCCCACGTGCACTGCACGTGCATTCGGCTTGTCAACATAATATCAACATAATGTTCATGGATTATCTTTACATTGGCCAGCATATCCTGAACTAAAATTGACAAATACCAAAATGGCAGCAAAATTAATAGATATGTATATTGATTATTATTGAATATAATTCCAATCACTGTCGAAAAATAAAGAGATATGTTACCGGAACTTATTTTCATAGTATGGCAGCAAAATTAATAGATATGTATATTGATTACTATTGAATATAATTCCAATCACTAATATGGCAGAATTATGGATGAAATGAAAAGACGATCACAGAGAATGAGTCGATATAGCTTATTCTGTGGATGCTTACATTGCTTTTGCAGCTCAAATGCCTGTAAATATGAGACTAGGCAACCAACATTTGGTTAACGCTAGGTAGCCTTTGTTTTCCGACTAGTGTTGTTTGTGCCATATCAATGGTCTGGTTGTCCCAAGGAGAGATGGGAAAATTGTTGTTCCAGTGGATGAAGACTCTAAATGGATGCACACAATTACACATCAATGACTTATGGTAAATTGACATAAATATTCACATTTTGTTCAGTGTTTCTGTATAGCTAAACTAAGACGTAGACGACTAGTTTGGTACATAATGTTAGATGTATCAAATAGGAGAGGACCGAGGAAATACAAATCTTGCTTTCAGAAAGCTAGGAAAATTAGGTGCAAGCAACATCTGACATTCACAGTGCAAGGGTACTAATTTTATGCAATTATACTGCAATATCATCTATAAACAGTGTGCTTTGTGCTGAAAAAATTACAAAGAGTTAACTACATGCAACATTAAAAAGTGAAAGACTCACACTTTCCGGTACGGAGGTGTACTAATTGAATGCCCTAACAATCCATTTTTCTGAATTCTTTACATACAATGTACATATGCGTGTAAGACTCAACTAATGCCAAAAGCAGGCAGCAATTGCAACATACGGTCTTTTTGCTCCACACGGTCTAATTAATGCCCCAATATATTGTTAACTTAGGCATGCTTTGATTCTATTACCGAACCTTAAATCATAAACGAAATAACAAAAAGAATTAGAAAATCAGTACCTTTGAAACTGCATGAACAACATGAAAACGATCAGATGCACCAAAAGAGTTAATGAGCTGACCAAAGATTAACATCATAAGAGGTTGTGCTAATCCATTAGCAATGGCACAAATTGTACCAACCACCATTAAAACAACATCGTATTTATCTGCAAATGCAAATAACTTGTACAATGCTACTTTCTGTGTTTCCTTATTGCCATCGCCATCACTTGCAGCTGAGCGGAGCTGCTAGGTGTAGTCCATAAATTGTAGACCAGTTGTAGAGGTTGAGGTTATTGCAGTCTTATGTGCAGGTGAGTGGGCTATCAGGAATGGATTCATTGATCTCCGTCCAAAGCAGTGATGACTGCTTTTTACAATAAGAAGGTTCCTTGGTTTGCAGTCACCAGGTGGAATAAAATATGTTCTTCTGTTACTTCTTGGTCCTTTGTGCATACTTGTAGAGAAGCAGACTTCTCTGCTGACAGTCTTGCCAAGAGAGGTGTTCTGCTTAACAGAGGGGAAAGTGTTGCTTATGATTCAAAACCACATTTCTTATTTTCTTTAGATTTTCCTGAAATCCAGGTTAGGTTTGTCTGTTGAAGGGATCTTTCTCTGTTTTTGTTTTTCCTATTTTTATTGTAATGTCTTTGGGCCTGCTCCTTTATGGGCTTTTGTACTCTTTGGTTTCTCATTTTTGTGGTTAATTAAAATTATTATTGAGTATAAAAATATGGTATGTGGGTGGTGCCGGAAAATTATGGTATTCTATGCATCCACAAGTTCACAAAGAGTAGTACAAATTGTATGTCAACATCTCCGGTTTGCAGTCATGCGTCATACTAACTATTATCACTTATAGTTTGGCTTTTGGTGCTGGGTTGAGTAGTTCCTTTGATTTGTTGTTTTTTTTGGTCGATTTATGTTGATCCACATCATTTTGATTGATGAAATTCTTGCTGTATATTTTTGGTCGACAAATTTATTGGAAATATTATCCCAATTGTCAATTACTTCTAACTTGGTCACCGGTTGTTGTTAGGCATGAAACACATTTCATCCGTTGGATCTGTAAAATGAAAAAATCTAGATTGACACTATCCCATCGTAAACCTAAAACAAACGGCAAATTTTATATAAAGCCTCACACCAAGTGGCTTGCAGGTCATATCTTCTCTTCTTACTAGCGGTAGTGCACTACACGAAATTGCCTTTTTAGCAACGGCCCTGGGCCGTTGCAAAAAATAAAAGCAACGACGAGTGGTCGTTGGCGGGACGCCGTTATTATTGGTGTTACAATAATTTCAGCAACGGATCTGCCGTTGGTGTAATTATAATTATAGCAACACATGCATATGTTGCAGTAATTATTGTTACGGATGAGACATACCATCATACCGTGCCGCGTGGCAACCTACTGTAACGGTCTACCCGTTACGGGTGGGCAGTAACTGATTCAACAACTTTTAACTGTAACATTATATCCAACGGTGTTTTTTTGTGCAGTAACGGTTTATCCGTTTGCCAGCTGGCAGTTTTCGTAACTGTTTCGCAACAGCCAGCACCGTTGCGTCCGCCTAACTGAAACTCTAACTGTTAAAGTAACGGAATACACTGATGGACTCTATTTTCTAACGGTTCAGCGCTTGCCACCTGTCCTTCTGCCGTAACGGATCCAACAACTTTTGCTCCCGTTGGACCACGGCGTGTAACGGATAAATTTTAACGGCTTAGTCAACGTTTGTATTCGTGGAAAACGCATTTGTAACAGTTTTTAGGATTGCCACATGTTTTTGCAACTAACAGATTTGTGTAACGTCTGTTATCGTTGGAAGAAACTGTATTATTTAAAAAAAAAAAAAATAACGCTGACAAGCGTTAAGCCCTGCGTTACAATTGCACCTGGAATACAATTCATTCCGGAATCTGGAATACAGTTCATTTGTGAACCTGCAATACAGTTCTTTCCTAAACCTGCAATACAATACAATTCATTTCTAAACCTGCAATACTGAATCGAAATCCTGTAATTTTTAATTCATTCCCACTGAAATACATCCATTCTCATTCAACTAACACACGCATTTCATTCAAACTCTGAAAATCATACAACCGTTTATACATCCATTCACTACACTCATTCACAATCCAAAATTTATAAAACAAACATACATACATTTTTTGCCTGTGTTTTTACTACTCCTAGATTAGAAGGTTGTGTGTTTCAGCAGTTTTCAGTTTATGCAATGTTCTGTAATGATACATTGGATCAGAAGAAGCTTTTAGGACGCTGAATGGAGTAGTCAGTCGACCTCAGATGTGAGAGTTCTGTGAAACAAGGAAACAAAGCTTTGAGTTGTCTATATAGTTGACAGAACAACCACTTGAATAACATAATATGACCCACTAACAGAATTGTCTATAATCATATCAATAACATGCAATATTGGGTATAACAAACAGGAGTTTAGGCTATGCGGTAAGGTAGCCGAAGCCCTGGCATACGCATACGACATAATTCTCATCTTATATGAAAGAGAGAACAAGCTACAGTAGCTCAAATATTTGACCACAGAACTAAACTGATAATGAGCTTAATTCTCATCTGTAACTGAGGCACACTAGCAATCATACACAATCATAACTTAATTAGAGTTCATACCTGAAAATAACTACTAGGGGAAATCACCAAAAAGATTTGCACCGGACGTTCTTCCACTTCTACAGCAAATTAAGACAAGTTATCAGCAAATATCATTGATAAATGAAATCAAACAGGATATCACAACTAAAGCATTCAAGAGATAATATCAGGTAATGAACAAACTTGAGATTAAAAAAGGAGACCTGTAGCAGCACCGTGGAATAACAAGAATGAAAAATAATAACAGCAATGTCTTTAAAGGTTATCCAATGAATTCATTCCAAAAACATTGCTAGTGGTTGGGAGGAATTCATTCCAACTCTTGGACAACCTTTGCAAGGACAATTTTCTCCCACTTCTGCACCTGCCATACCAGCAAAATCAACCCTAGATTACCTCCTCACTGGTATTCTCTAGCTTCAAGTCTGCGCGTTGAATCTTCAAAAAATAAACATAAAGGTAGTAATTATCAACCTTAGTTAATGTACCATAGAAATGATAACAAATACTGAAAACAGGCATATTGAGAGTTTACTCACTAATGCAAGAAGCATCATCACTGGTCAAAGTATATGAACTTGATCACAACCTGAAAATAACAAAAGAGTAGACATAAGTTAGTAAGATGAGCACTAAAAGGATCAAACTCAGAAATTTCAATATCAGTAATATACCTTATATTCTAACTAACTGAGGAGCTGATTTGGCAACGGAAAAGGCCACTTTCTCCCACTTGTGTGCCTGTCATACCAGCAAAGAAGAGAAGTGTACATGTAGGTCAGTATGAAACGAACTAGAATACATAATTATCCAAGAACATGAACGAGTAAGTAACTATGTTACCTGGTATTTGATTGTCGTTCTTTATAGCAAGCTCAACCATTCTGCAAGTTCCTGCAAAAATATAACAAACTAGTCCTCTTCCCTCCTCCTTTACCCGGCTGGGGACCGGCATCTCAAATGGCGGAGTTAAAAAGGGGTTGACAGGTACACAAAAGCAAATAAATAAACAACATCGAATATTTGATACAAATATATATATATATATACACACAACATAATAATAATAATAATAATAATAATAATAATAATAATAATAATAATAATAATAATAATAATAATAATAAGGACGTCCAAACAATTACACTTACACAAGTGTAACTCAAAATATGTCCGTACTTGATACCCAAAAGACCCAACAAAAAAAGCAGCAGTATATAGGAGTGTTAAAGTTAAGCTGCACAAAAAACCATTGCAAGAAGTGGGAAGTGCTCAAACAAGGATCATCCTGGTTATGGGCCATATAATGAAGCATTGTCCACCTACCAGATCTCCCAAAACATTGTAGTCATCCCCTTGTGGAGCATCGGGAACAGGATAGCGCGCATCCATAACTTCCTCAACACAGACAACTCTCTCCATTTTGTGGTTCCCGGTAGCCCCATGACAAGACTGCCCCTGCGCTCCACCAAGTACATGACCAGTTGCAACTGCATCCCCTTTCCTGTTGATAAGACGGACCTGATGATCTCCCATAAGAGGTACAACAACTTCAGCAACAGTGTCAGCTACAGCAACTGAACATGATTCTCTGATTAGAGAATCAGAAAGATCACCAGGGGCAGAAGCTCTTTGACTAGAAGGAGAAGTAGTATCCTGAACCCTTCCAGTTGCAGCCATAAAACTCATAACATGCTGTAAGCAGGACCAATACATTCAAAAATTGATCTGATTAGAATCTGATATATACAATGCACAATATACACAAGACATAAATGAACTAATTATAGGAGATCATGTTTCAAGCTCACCTTTGAAAGAAGCGTAAGATCATGCTGCATCTTGTTCATTCTAGCATCAGCATCAGCATCAGTGAGTTTACATATGCCAGAAGATTTAAGGGCCGCCCCTACTTTCATATTTACTGCCTGCTTCATGGACATAGTCGAGGAAAATGAACGGCAATAGCTCCTTGGCTTGTCAACTCCAAACACTTCTGAAAGTGGATCGTCATCAAAAGACAGCTCCTCTGACTCTCCCTCGCCAGCTTCTAACAATGCCTTTCTCTTCTTCACTGCAGCTTCTACTTGTTTCTGAAATTCAAGGGAATTTTTTTTTGTGTAAGAGTCTTGTGTACGTGAACATTCAAAATGTATGAGTCTTGTATACTCACATATTTGTCATCAAGACCTGTCACTATGTCTCCATTCTTGCGCTTATGTCCAAGCAACCATTGTTCTCCACGGCATTTAGTAACAGGTTTTTTCTCTTCTTTTGACTGTATAATCGGTATGAACAGTAACAGGGGTTGTAAAGGTAACATACAAGGAGAATTTAAATGTTCTTAGAGAATCACCAAAGTACTTACCACCATGTATGACTTGTTGGCATATGAGAGTCTTCCTAAGCAATGTGTGTACTCTCTATGCTACTGATTAGCTCCCAACTTTTTATGCTTCTCTGCAACTCCTTCCTCGTGCTCATTGTCGATAAACCGCTCCCAAACATCGGTGTTCCTGCCATATGGACACTGGGCAATCATCTCTTCCCTGGTATTGCATTTGTGAAGAATGTTAGTCCGTAGTCCCCATTTGTGGGACCTAAAATTCTGTGGAAACATCCCAGAAACGGCCACTCTAGCCAGAGCATCGTCGATAGGGAAACAGAAAGTGTCCTAAAAAGAACAAGAAAGTATTTATGTCAGCAACGAAAGACTGCGGTTGGCATCAGCGTAACGCACAAATGGACAAAAAAACACAGTGGTTGTATTATAGATTGAAGGGAGATCTTTACCATTAGAGCGGCCCACATCGTGTCCTTGCACTTTTGAGGTACAAGCCTCCAGTCTTTGCAGTCGACGGGAGAGTGGGATCTGATAAGCTTTCCAGCCTTGGTAACAAACTGTGAATAGGGTAATATTCTTAATCCGATCCGAGTCTCAGAGGTAGCACCGATCCAACTCACCTCTCTCACTTTCTCTCTAGCAATGTGTGGTCTTATCTTTCTCTCTCCAAAAAAGTCCCCCTTTGTGATCTCTCTAGAATCCTATTTATAGAGAATCCCTTTTACCCTTGGGTGGCCATATGCCCTTTTAACCACTTATTAACACAATTGCCATTCCTTATCTCTTGATTACCCAAAATGTCTAGACCCAAGCCCAACTAGATAGACCTAAACAAGTATGTATCAGGCCCATTAGGTATTAATAAACTTGGGTCATCCACACAAACCTACTGGCGTTTACTCCCATTGGTCTTCCATGCTCATCGAGGTCAACGAGATATCTGGATCGAAGGAATCTTGGATCACAGCTACCGGTGGGAGGAGTACTAGTAGTTTGAGAAGCATCAGGACTACCACTAGGAGGAGTACTAGTGGTTGGTGATGAAGTTTCATCTGACTCCTGACTTGACATCTTCATACAATCGAACCAAAAACAAACAACAAACAACATATGAGAAAACTTGAATACATAGCAAGTTATGAAAGTAAAAAACTAGAACTTTGGTTGAAACCCTAAGTTTGGATCCATAGATCACAACACCCACAAGTAAGTAACTTATTAAGCATAAACAATAGAAGCAGCGAACAATCAAAAACCTGCACTTTGGTTGAAACCCTAAGTTTGGAGTTGTGATCTATGGAAAGAGATCACAACACCCACAAGTAAGTAACTTATTAAGCATAGAAGCAGTGAAAAATAAAAAAACTCAACTATTCTTAAAGCAAACAACAATTGTTAAGCATACACAACCTAAGAACCAAATGAAAAAAACAAGATAGATCTAAAGAAATTACCTTTCGAGATTGATTGAGGTACAGGGTTAGATGCGTGGTAAGAGGTATGAACGATGTGAGTGAAGATCGGAAGAGAGTTTGTGAAAACAGGAAAACGACAACAAAGCTTCAACTCCATCTTCTCTTTTTTATAGAGAAAAGGTAGATTCAAAATGTTTCTGAAATTTGGAGAAGGGGGAAAAGAAATTTGAGAGGGAATCGAAAATTTTGGAGGAAAAAGAGGAATTGGGAGAGGGAAACGAAAAATGAAACAAGTATCTGAGTTAGGATTTGAGTGGGAAACGAAAATTTGAGATCTAAAAGTTAGCTCCAACTTTTGGACAGAGAGTAAAGTTGCCCAAAGTTTCAATAATATAAGAGAGATATGTTTTTGGTCCCAAAAATCGAGGTGAAAAGATCATACGGATCGAGCTTAAATGTTGCGATTGACTTTGTCAAGTCAAATTAAAATTTTGGTCAACTTCAAAAGTTAGGGTAGGACATGGGACACCAAAATAAAATCATATGACATTTTCTTATAACAAAACACGTCCAATTTGGACGGTGGAGATTTCGCTTAACAATAGTAATCTACGGTGGATATTTTCTTACAAAAATTAGTAATATCTATGAGATGGTTTGTTATTTCCGTCGAAAATGCAAAGGCAGATGAGAATTTCTGATTTAGGGATTTGTTTGATATTGTTGTTTAGAGATTTGTTTTCATAAGAACTGATTTATAAATGTTAACTAATAACTGATTTGTACCAATTCAAAGTGAAATTTGTTTGATCCTCAACTTTGGGCAAGTAATTGAGTTAAAATCTTCTTTGAACACCAAACCACTGCCGAACTTGCCATACTATGAGTCAGGATCTTTCACAGAACCACTGACTCTATCCCTTTATGAAAAATTCAAGGAAGAATCCTTGTAGAACCTTAAAAGAACCTTAAAAGAACCCACTTTGGGCAAGTTTGAGTTACAATCTTCCTCTGAACTCCAAACCACTCACTAAAATAGTAATTTTTCTGAGACGGTTTTGTTGTTTCCGTAGAAAATTGTAATATAGGTGAGACGGTTTTTTTTATTCTGTGGAAAATACTAATGTAGCCGAGACGGTTTTGTTGTTTCCGTCGAAAATAGTGATATTTCTGAGACGGTTTTGTTTTTTCCGTAGAAAAATAGTGTTGTATTTGAGAATCTTCCTCTGAACTCCAAACCACTCCCTAATTTGCCATACTCTGAGCCAGGCTCTTCCAGAGTAGCACTGATCCTATCCAAAAATGGCAAATTCAAGGTGGAATCCTTGTAGAACCATAAAAGAACCCATTGTGGGCAAGTGAGAGTTACAATCTTCCTATGAACTCCATTTCAAATCCCTAATGGCAGTGGAAAATTGTAATGTATGAGACGGTTTTGTTGTTTCCGTTGAAAAAAGTGATGTATGAGACGGTTTTGTTGTTTCCGTAGGAAATAGTGATGTAGTTGAACTCTGAACTCCAAACCACTCCCTAGATCATGTGTCTCTGAGCCAGGATCTTCCAGAGTTGCACTGATCCTATCCATTTATGGCAAATTCAAGGTGGAATCCTTGTAGAAGCATAGTGGAACCCATTTTTGGCAAGTTTGAGTAATCTTCCTATGGACATATATGCAACTAGGACAGTTTCATTGTTTTTTCTCCCAAACCCTTGGGCCTAAAGCTGCAGATTTGTTTTTTAAACGAAAAGAAAATTACATTACTGAGCAAGGGATTTACAAGATAACTGATTTTCACTGATTTACATTAAGCTGACTAGCAGGGATATCTGAATACATAAAAGATCTTCCAGTTTTCCTGCATATTTCTGCCAGAGTATCTGACTAAAGAAACAAAAAAGCCCACACTTCCAGTTCTGAATACAACTCTAACTAAAGAAACAAAAAATGGGTCAGAGTTGATACAATCAGAGTTAAGAGTATCTAGGTTAATCAGAGTTATGAAAGCGCACACACAATCAGAATTAAGAGTTTCAGTGTGTGCGCCATATCCATAACTACTGGTAACACAACCAGTTTCCCCAAAATATACAAAAAATTATGTTTATACACACAAATATCAAATAATGGGAACTCTCTGAACCCGAGTCCCCATCCTCGTCATCCTCATACCCATTAACAATATCACTCTGTTCATCATTTTCTTCCTCTTCGGAATCTTCCTCCTCGGAATCTTCCTCATCATCAGGTTCTTCTTCCTCCTCCTCGTCAGAATCTTCCTCCTCATCCCCATTTTCTTCCTCATCTTCTTCTTCTTCTTCTTCTTCTTCTTCTTCTTCTTCTTCTTCCACATCATTAAAAGCAACAACAGCAGTACCAGTAGCAGCAGCAGAATCAACAACACCCACATCATCCACTTCCCCCATCCGTAAGTCGAACCAATCATCCACCCTCAATTCTTGCTCCTCATCAGCAGCCACCAGCTCATCAATAAAGTTTCATACATGAAAAGGGTCGGCTTCATGTACATGTTCTTCTTCTTCATCTTCTTCTTCTTCTACTAGGGGTTCAAGTTCTGCTTCCTCCGCATCATCATCGGAGGATATACCTTCAGCGGGTGGCGCCGTTTCCATTTCTATAAGCTGACGCTGAATCCGGGCTTCTATTCGCACCCTCCTTTGGTATTCTTCAAGCTCAGAATCATCCTTCTGCGTTTCTTGCTCTCTTCCTCCCTGTCATGCTTAATTCTCTGGCCTACTTCCAAACAACCGACATAGTCGGAAGCACGCTTGACAATCTCTTTCGCTTGATCCAAGCTGCATCTATAGATTATGTTGTTGAAAGCAATCAACAGATTGAAGGGATGTGAAGTAGCATCAGAATGTTCGGAGCTCCCCTTCTCCGCAGAGTCAGACCTTTTTCTTTTTCCCTTTCTGTTACGTTCTGCTTCTGAGTAGTTTCGGCTATTCGATGCCATATCCCTGCATTTTTCATACATTCATACATTCAAATTAATATAAACAGCATTATCGCGAGGTTACAACACAAATCATCCATGAAGACACCAAGAGTCAAACTATTCCTTTTCATTCCATTTTGAACATTCTGAACCTCATAAGTTACGGACAACAGATGTGAGACAAGCATGGTATGAGAAGGAAAATCTTATCATGAATTTTTTTGATTTGCCAAATCAGACACACAGACATTTATCATGATTCCACTTCATTTAGCATGTTAACTTCAAAATCCGACCACGACATCAATATTGGACAATTGAAACAGACCAAAACCCTAAAATTTTCATAAAAACAATACTGAAATCAAACACATCTGGAGATCATAATAACGTAAACCAAACTAAACCCATGTCATGATTTCATATAATTTATTAATTAAAAATCTAATTAAACAGAGCAGCACTAAAAGCATTGAGTGAGTAGAAATAGACCAACATAACAAAATTTCACTTCATGCATCTTGATTTCACACCATCTATCATGATTCCACTTTATTTTTAGCATTTAACTTCATTTATTACTAACGGATTCACCATGCAACATGCAAAGGCAGTTGAAAAGTAAAAGAACCCAAAAGTAAAGACCTTACCTTTTCGAAAAAGAGATTGATGAAGGCTGAATATTCCTCTGAGAGAGAAATAGATTTCCTCCTTAATCAAGCCCTGAATCTCCTTGAAAGCAACCTTTTTTTGGGAGCTTTAAAGTCTGAATATTCTTGTCTGAGAGAGAAAGTGAGTGCCTCCAAAAGCAGCAGATCTTTAATGAAAGGTGTGTTTGTTCTTTAGCACTAAAATAGTAGTAGTAAAGAAGATGATGTTTTGGTGGTACCCACCGGGGTGTAAATATAATGTGTGTGTTAACATTGGGGTGGAATAAACGAAGTGTAAACCAAGTGTAAAAAGACTATTAATCAATTGTCAACAGAGTTAGCTAAGCATAGAACAAACCTTAAAAGTTACAAACCAACAACAACTCTAAAAGGGGTGTAAAACTGTAAGCAAAAGTAGAAGGAAACGTACAGATTATTTCAAATTCTCAGGGGTGCTCCAATAGGTGAGCAAAGCTCGAAGATGTGGTTCTTCCTCTAAAATATCTTGAAAACTGCCTTCAGCTGGTACATCTGCACTGTCTACACTGATAGTTAGTCTTCTGGAGGGATGCATAGGAACCCAGTAGCCTGGCTCTTTCAAATCCTGGGAATAAAAGACTTGGGTAGCCTGTTCCGCGAGAATCACGGGCTCGTCTGTGATAACATTTTTCTTCTTCATTCTTGACAGATTGACCAGAGGATAATCTGAATACTTACACATCTTGACTCCAGTCTCCACCTTCACCCAATCACAGTAAAACACATCTTCTTTAAATAAACCATAGTTCAACTGTAGGATTTGTTGGATCACCCCATACCACCCGGCTTTCACAGTCACGGGCTCTTTATCAGTTCTTTTGCTCCTAAAAGTTGTGTCTGCAACCATGGTAACACCACTATCCTGGGTCCTAAGCTTGGCCTCAAAAGCTTGGGAACAAAAAATATATCCATTCACACGGTATCTTTCAATCTCCCTTACCTCGTCCAGACCTTTAAGGTAATCCCACAAGAGACCATCCATATTATGTTCATCCCTAAGCTGCGAAAGCGCAGAAAACCCATAAATCAGAATTAATGCCACCTAAATTATTCTGACAAACTGGTTCTACAAGGCATACCTTATTGTACAACCATGAAAGGAAGTCGGTTTCAAACTGGACCAAGTCCACTCCAACGTCTGAATGGCCGGTGCGGTAATCCCTGAACATAAATATATAACATACTTTTAATACCAACCCATCATCAATAGAAATTCAGTGTCCATACAAACAGAAATTATATAACAACAAATACCTGTAATAATCGTCTAGTTCTGGTTGACAACGCTGAAATATTAGCCACCGACGTATCTGAACCCATTGAACAGGGCTCAACAAAACTTCTTTATCTCCAAGAATGGAACCCTCATCGCTGAAATTAGAATCTTCATCCAGAAAGGCAGCCCAATTGGCTTTGTGGCCTCCTTCGGCTCTAGCTTTGGCTTGCTCCATTGCATACCTAACAGCCTCATTTAGAATGATAGAATTTGTAATTGACGCTTCAATGTATCTCATGTTATGGCAAAGGCCTTTGCACTCCTTCATTGCCCTGATACAGTATGCACATGTAAATTTCAGTACAAAACTCCCAAAAAAATGCAAAAAAATTTGAAGGGGTAAATTGGTGAAACGACAATTCACCTCTCAAGTGGGTACATCCATCGGAACCTAACCGGTCCACAAACCAAGGCTTCTTCAGCCAGATGAACCATGTTGTGCACGCTTATATCAAAAAATGAAGTCGGGAAATACTTTTCGAGCACGCACATGGCCTCTGCAATCATCCACTTAGCATGTCTCAGATCTTCTATTTTAACGATCTTAGAGCACATCAATCTAAAATACAAACTGACTTGCTGAAGTGCAATTCGAAGGTGTTTACATCCAGGAAAGGCATGTTGAAGCAGAGCAGGTAGCAAGTACTCAATCAAAATATGATAGTCATGAGATTTTAAGCTCAGCAACCTATCCCCACTCACATTGTTGCTCAAGTTTGAGCAAAAACCTGAAGGGAATTTCAGATTTCTAATAATCTGGCAAAAAAATTTCTGCTCTTCTTTAGACAAAACCCACACCGGGGTGTTTACTATCACATTCTTAAATTTCTTCGCTTTCCACTCTCCAATGTGGAGCTTTTTCGCACACAATTCATCACCATTATCCCATAACCTTTGAGCCTTACTTCCATCATCAAAGAGAGCGTGATAAATGTGTTTCATGACGTTCTTTTCCGTGTGCATCAAGTCGATAGAATGAAATATACCCAGATTGCTATACGACTCAAGTTCCCAAAAACAACACTTCCTATTGAAAATACATGTTCCCAAACCAGAATTATCCCTCTGATCAATACCACCATCCTCTAACTCATAATCATCCTCAACCTCAGTCTCAGTCTCATCATCAGACACGTATCTCCGTATTTTACTAGCCTTGCGTTTTTGGGTCTTACCAGGTATGTAATGAACATCTTTCAACAACTCGAGCGACTCATCGTTAGTTAGTCTCTTTGGCGCCAAATTTCTCTCCTCTTTGTCTAATCCCAAGAATTTCCCATCCCTAAAGGTGTGCCTACTCTTAAGGAAAATCCGATAGTTAGTGTACACTACCTTCTTAAATCCTCTGCCCATATGAGCACATCGAGTTTTGTCTGCGCAGACAACACATCCATTGTACCCATGAACTGTTCGTCCACTTAAAATACCAAGAGCAGGTAAATCAGGAATCCCAAACATTAGAGTTACTTTCACGATAAAATACTCTTTTCTGAAAGAATCCCAAACTCGCCTTCCGTCTTTGAAGAGAGTTTTTAATTCATCGACAAACACCTGCATAAATACATCAATGTCTCCACTCGGTGACTTGCGACCAGGTATCAACATATTATATATTTGGAATTCAGTCTTCATACACAAAGAAGGTGGAAGATTATAACCACTGATATGAGAGGCCAACAGCTCCAACCTATATTCGACTGGCCATGGGGATTAAACCCATCCGTCGATATTCCAAGGTAAACATTTCTGCCTTCCGCTGCAAAATCCGGGAATTTTTCCTTGAACTTGCGCCACTGAGGTGAATCGCACGGATGACGCATATAACGATGAGAAACTGTTAGGGCATTGTCCGGTCAAACCCACTAGCGTTGGTATGTCAAGCTAGTTGTCAGTTTTAGATGTCAAAATTCAATTCTTGATTTAGCCTACTAGAGTTTAGATTTCGGAAATGGGATATAGACAGAGTAGTAGAGACCTTGAAGACGAAGACTATGAAGACAAAGAAGACATCAATTATTCTTCATCGACAAAAGGTTAGTAGGAGTTATGACTTTATGGATATTCTTCTATTTCTACTTTCTCTATTCTTTCGAAATATAGTCGACTACTTTAGTAGTAATGTAGCGATTGAGATCGTATTCTTGTGTAACATGG
>JAJJMA010195156.1:0-23338 GCA_023529015.1 Papaver nudicaule | reverse complement strand
TTATGAACAAAAACTTAATGCTTCTGAGTTCGATTTCTGCTTCGGAAGCAAGAAGTTAATATATCGTTTGTACTGGCTGACATTTTCTTGATATATCGTGTATCGGCCTTGGACATACACGATATACAAATATTGGCCTATTAAGTTATTTATACTGTCCGATACAAACCGATACATGGATAAAATCAACAAAGGTAAATTTGTAAAAAATAAATAAATATATTTTCTTCTTTCGAAATACCATAGTCATCACTGTCGTTTGTAGTTAGTCTCTTTTGTCGGTTTGAGCGCCAATCGGTAAGAACAAAAATAAATTCTTCATCTTAACCATTAATGCTTCTAAATCATAAGCTGAAATATATCGTCCTACTTAGCTATTTATTGATCATCCTAATTTTAGGTGATGACGTGGTGCTACTTAGTTACTAATTGTAGATTTTGGCATCATATATCATATTCATCATTGATAATGTTGTAAAAGTACTTAAACCTGTTAACAATATGTATCCCCAATTATATCCGATATTATTTTTTTGTATACGTATATCGCTCTTAGTCGATATTAACTATTATGTACGGAACAATTTTTTTTGGTTTGGGATTGACAACTGCAAAAGCAGAAGTGTTTCTCGAACATCCTAGGAACATCAACCAGCTTGAAGACTATCCAACCATGGGCTAGGCAATGCGGGTTTCCAATTTTGGCAGTGGCGAATCCAAAAAGTTTGACAAAAGGTACATTTTTTAATAATAATGGCGCATAAAAGGATAGAAGAATCTCCATGAAAAAAATCTTTTCCACCTACAAACTCATAAATGAGTTCCTCATATACGGGGTATATCATAACGCCGATGGGTTCAATAACGCCGGCAGAAATTTCACATTTTATTACTAATATTTTCTTTTGAAGTTAGCTACATTTCATCAAGTTTCAAGGCAGCAGCAGCAGATGAGACAGAGATTTCAAATATAAACTACTCTCGATTTCTGTCACGGCTTCAACAATTTACAGGTAAAACATCTACAATCTAATTCGCACAAATTATTATTCTGTGTTTGTAATGTCCCACAAGTGTTTGTGATATTTCCGCAAACAAGATCAGTTACATAGAGGAACAATAGAGACACAGAAACAAACAACACCAGACCAACAGAGAGAAAGCTAATTCCTCAATTAGAACTTAGAACCATACAAATTATTGGTCTTTTCTTTCCAAATTGCCAAGTCTTCTTCAAAGAAACCCATTGATAGGCAGACCCCACTGATTATAATTGATTTTTTACTTGGATTGTAGAGTCTTTTTCCATTTGAAACTCATTCTGGAGGTGTTTTCGATACTCATACTTATAATAAAAGGGGGAAAAATTTGGTAACCTTTTGCTAACCAGGACCTTCGGATTGGGTACTGGGAATATGTATTAATGTTTGCTGTTCTCTACATTAAATTCTTGTCATCTCTTACATTACTGGTTCCTTCTATGCTTTTAGTGTTGTGCAATACTGTTTGGCTCTGATTTGAACTCTTAAGGTTGTTTGTTGATAACTTGGATCATTGTGGTTGTTTTGCAGCTACACCTATTCTAAAGAGAAATTCTGAGTGGAAGAGAGGAATATTTTGTAGTAAATCTTTCACCCCAGTAACATGGCTATTTCTCTTCCTTCTCGAACCATTGTCTTGCAAACCCAAAGAAACCCCCAGTTTTCAACTGTGCACATTTCAAACCCTCAAATCACTCTCACCACCAAACTATGTACGCCTATTGGAAAGTCGGTCTCCATTAGAAATGGATCTCTTCTGGTAAGGAATGCTTCAGCAGTGATTGCAGAGAATGGGGTCTTAGTAAATGAAAAGAAGAAAAGGGATGTAAATCCAATCGTTGTGATAGACAATTATGATAGTTTCACCTACAATCTGTGCCAGTACATGGGAGAGATGGGTTGTGCTGTTGAAGTCTACAGAAATGATGACCTCACTGTAGAGGAATTGAAAAAGAGAAATCCCAGAGGGATACTCATATCCCCTGGACCAGGTACACCGCAGGATTCAGGAATATCGTTGCAAACTGTACTGGAACTTGGACCTGTTGTGCCTCTATTTGGTGTTTGTATGGGATTGCAATGCATTGGGGAAGCTTTTGGTGGAAAGATTATTCGTGCTCCATCTGGAGTCATGCACGGTAAAAGTTCTCCTGTGTTTTACGATGAAAAGGGGGAGGATGGTTTGCTTGCAGGATTGCCGAACCCTTTTACTGCCGGTAGATATCATAGCCTTGTGATTGAGAATGAAACTTTTCCTGGTGATGAACTCGAAATTACAGCATGGACAGCAGATGGATCGATTATGGCTGTCCGTCACAAAAAATATAGGCATCTTCAGGCGGTTCAGTTTCATCCAGAAAGCATCATAACAACTGAAGGCAAGACCATAGTCCACAACTTTCTTAAACTGGTTGAGAAATTTGAGAATGCGCAAAGAAAAGTGCAACCCACTTGATGTCTGCAATAAAGTGAGTTATTGTATCAGTTCGATATATTGTTCTTTCATCTGTGTGTCTAGAATTTCATGGCATCATTTGCATTCTTTAATCTTTTCTCTAGAATTTTTATGGCAGTGTGCATTTCACCAGAGACGCCTCCGTTATATATTTGTATGGCATTTTATCAATGAATTTTACCTCCCTTTAAGAGAGGCATTTACTTACAACTAAAGAAATCCTTGTAGCCATCAAACCCTCAAGTGCAGCATTATAGCTAGTTTTGTTGTACATTTTCTGGCAGTATATCTCAATTTGAGAATAAGTTCAGAAATCTCCGACCACCGGGTAACCAGCACCCCAAATGGCAAACGTGTTTGAAATTTAAATTGCTTAAATCGTAAGTAAACTTGGTATTTTTAAAACTATTTAACTTCAACTGTCTAAAATCATTCAATTCCAAGTCTTCCAAACTCTTCTCTGTGATTTCAAGGAAAATATACAGAGATGAGTGTATAAAACAATCCACCAGCGCCTTAACTACATTCCCTGCTCTAAAACAAAAGCTTAAAACTCGGTGATGTATTTCAAAATAGTACGACCACAATCATAAGAAAAGGCTGGTATAGTAACAAAATGTTGAACCCTAAAGATACAAAAGCACAGAGTTGTGGTACAGAGAATAACATTACTAACATTACTTCCATAATGATATCCATCCAAATTCGGCACCACAAATATCAGGTCCTCTTCCGCTTAAGGGTCTTCCAATGTTCTAATAAATGAGAAACTACTTCCTTCAATGATGCCTTTCTCCCCTCCCTGAAGTTCCAAAGTTCTGGAACAACAAACCTCCCGCTTGAATTGTACTCATTCAACTCTACTATCGCGGTTGTGACAGCCTTGTACACTTCCTCACCAAACTCGTGTCTAAGGCCTCTCAGCTTCTCATCGTCTTCATTTATTATCTCCTGCAAATCAAGGTTCCATACACAGGGCATCAAATATATACTTATTTTTATTATTGAACACAAACAGAGTTAAGCCACTGATTTTTATAAAGCATGGAAATCAAAACTGATTTTATATGATGTTGCCAGAAGGTTTGGGCTAATTTTTTTCATTGGTATTCGGAATGTAGATGAAGTTGTATCTATAATTACTCCACACTCTCTTTCGGTTCCTTAAAGTCTCAGAACTGGAGATGTTTTAACCTAATATTCCCCCCTAGTCAGGGAAACTCAGAGGAATCAGTGAGGATAATAAGTGAGTATTCTATTCTTCTTCTGGACTAATACCACGTTCTACCGCGACAAAACAAATGAAAGGGCACACAACTTGGAAATGCAAAACAAAACCTCTCAGATGCGTAAAGAACCAACGAACCTTTCATAGAACTAAGAAGTAATCTTTCTGCTTTCCCGAATAGAATGAGGACACTAGAAATTCTTAGGATAAGGAAAAGAAGTTCGAACATGAATTGCACATTCATGCACTAATCAAGTCCATCAAACAAAGGTATAGATGAGATAAAGATACCTGATGCTTGTTCCCAACTTTAATGATTTTGAAAGGATGCCAATGTGGGTCTTTAAGGTATACTTCCCAGGAGGTGCAGATCTCTACAGCTTTTTCATATGCTTCGTCACTACAATATTTCCTTTTGCACGTATCATAAAATGGTTTAATATCAAGCTCTCCCATTCTCTTAACCCCGACAATAGCATGGCCAGACATTTCTCTTAGTTCCTACAAGCAAAAGGATGTTTGTTTAGCCACCACAGGTATAATATTAGTTCATCTAAAACTCTAGCTACATCAAGCCAGCTAATGAAGAACCTACCATCTGAAAGACTGTTACAGCATAATTGTTCAGTAACTCGAATGGCAGTTACATTGGGTGGCTCCAATAGCCACCCTCCTATTGAACCTCTTAATAAACACTACATGATTAACAAGTGGAAACTGTTTCAAGAACTTTTTTAAAGAGTGAGGGAGGGGAGAGAGAGAGAAATAGGACTCACCCTGGTCAATTCTTGACGAGCTTCCTGCAGCTCATCGTTGCTTTTGCGTTCCTGGCAATGAGAATTTGGTTTAAATCTTCAAGATCATCACGTTGCCTTTCCAATTTCTCACTCATCTCTTCTTTCTCTTCAGCAATCCTCAACAGGGTTTCCTGTAAATTCTTCAGCTCCTGCAAAACCCACTCCACGGTTATTATTTTCGTCGCAAACTGAATACTCAGAAAAAAAGGTAAGGAAAATTGCTGATCGGCTCTTATAGTTAGTATCAAAATTCTACATTTGAATCATATTGCAGCAATTATTTTGGTGTTTCGGCGGAATCAGGCCGGTTCTCTTGCCATAGTGGAGATTTACTTGAGTGCTTTGTTACATGTGAAAAGGTACACTCCGATCATGCTACTACGATATTTCAGTTTTTGGTTTTTTACTAGCTTCAATCCTAAAACAAACTGATGTATTAGGCTTTTGAAAGGAAATACATCATCACGGAAGATTACCTCCTTCCTCAGTGACTCCATTTCCAATTTAAGATCTTCATGCTCTCTATTGATCCTTTCCAAATGACTCTGATAGTCCCGTTGCATCTTGCTTATTTCTAATGGATATGGTAGAAACACCAAATTAGACATCACAATTATCAAACCATTGCACTATCAAGCACAAATATGTTTTCATTTACTCAGCATTAAACTGAAAAAACGAAAAAGTAAAGCACAATTCAAACAAGAGCTAACAAGATACAGTACCACTATTGAATCGATGAAGTTTTTACAGCTTCAGTATTTAGGAATTCGAAAACTCAAAACCAGCAAATTACTGAGCTTTTCTTAAAAAAAAAAAACTCAAATCCAATTCAAACCAGCAAACTCATATAAACCTTTTCTTAAAAAAAAAAAATTCAATCCAATGTCTTACTCTAGAAAATTTTACTCGCATGACTGAATAGAGTACTTTCATTATAATGTTTATGCAGCTCATCACTCTGATGCATCAAGTTCTTATCCCCGTACTTCACTTCTTTCATTTTCGTTTCCACACTCTTGGTTTCTTTATCATTTTCCAATCTTTTCTTAAGGGTCCTCCATCGCTCCAGCATAAATGAAGCAACTTCTTTCAATATCTCCATTCCACCATTCCTAAAGTTCCTCCATTCAGGAATAGTACACTTTCTGCTCAGATCATAGTCATTCATCTCCAAAAGAACAGTTATGATGGCCTTGTACACCTCCTCACCTAAGTCATTCTTAAGGCCTTTCAGCCTCTCATCTTCATCTATAACCTCCTGCTTCAGCAAAACACCATTTCAACCAGTAAATTAATAAAAATCATTGTTTTATTATATGCCAATAATAAAGAAACTAGAAAATTAAGTTCTCTTGTCCTCATAATCAACTCCAACTTTACGAACTCTATTAAAACATAAGGCATTATATTCGATTAATTTTTTACATGCCATGCTAGCATCACTCCACCACGAAAAACTCTCTTCAGGAAGAAAATGGAGAACTTTATTTTATGGAGACAAGACCCTTAATCTGTGCAGAGTCAGGGTGTTTTACTTTAGACACTGAACTAACATTCCAAAAACTAGATTACCGTCTCAATAGAAGCCTGGTAATCGTGGTTTTCATTCTCCTTGAGTTTTGATATCTCTTTGTCCATTCTGGAAACCTTTGATGTGAGTTCCTTAACCTGTGTAAATATATCTCTCAAAAGCTGGGAATCCTGTATTAAAACATCTATTTAAGTTAAAAACGATCGCTATGAATACAATGAATTATTCAATGTTCAACCAACTAAAGAGAGAACCTGATTAGAACAGGATTGGGGTGGTTTTGTTTCTGCTCCATCATCCTTATCCTTAGCTGCCTCCCAGTCTTCATTTGCAAATTGCATTTCCATTGATGTCTCCATCTCCTCGGCTTTGTCTTCATCATCATCCTTTGTTTCTGATAAGTCAACAGACATCAGGGGGACAGACTTTGACGCCATCTCCCCCTCCGTGGGTTTTAAGCAATCCAGGACTTCAATCTACATGGAGAAATAAAATGTCCGGATTAAAAGTAGGACTTTGCTAATAAACATTAGGGGATATATAAAA
The DNA here is from genome assembly GCA_023529015.1 of Papaver nudicaule. Taxonomy (NCBI): domain Eukaryota; kingdom Viridiplantae; phylum Streptophyta; class Magnoliopsida; order Ranunculales; family Papaveraceae; genus Papaver; species Papaver nudicaule. Next base: position 16,737 of record JAJJMA010195156.1, on the reverse strand, counting down.
GTGTTATGTGAACAAACCTTTTTAGATGTCAGTACACTTTCAACTGCAGATAACTCTGGAGGCTTACTGTCACAAAAATAATTCAGCATGCGTGGAGAATGTTTGGATTTTAATGTACTAGCAAAACTATCACGTAGCAGTGGTATGATTTCAAAGGCCCAGACCTACGACATTTAAAAAGCAAACATAAATCCCATTTATTATTCAACAATTTGTCTAAACTATAAATTTATAAACCATTATATGCAGTGTACCTGAAATGCATATGGGAATCCAAACAACTGATATGCAGATTTAAAGCTTTCATGCCCAGCAACAGCTGCCTTGCCTTTTGGATTAGTCTTACTTTCTTCAATTTGCTCCACTTCGTTTTCCCCGCTGACAGCAGTTCTAAAACATTTCAGCAACCTCCGGTGAGACAGCTTTCCCCATGGGAATTTGTTAAACTTCTCAATGTCTTCTACCATGTGGAAGTATGCCAGTTTTACATCTTTCGTATGTTGGAGCCCTATTAAGACACCCTGGACAAGTAGAACCAGTCCGAGTTTCACTTTATCGATCGACTGCTCGACAGAATCAAACTTTCTAGACAACGCTTCCAACTTGATAGTAACCTGTCCAGGAAAATACTTATTAATCAGCTCTGATCCAGCACGACCACGAGGATTAACTGCATCACTTCCCTTGAAACTCAAACCCGTCATGAGTGCAGACTCCCTGATTCCATACTTGATGACTTTTCCTCTGATGCAAAAGTACATAGAATCTGGATCGTCACCTACAAGAGGCTCGAGCACTCTTCGCAGCAAAGAGTTGACAATTGTACCAAAGAGTTTGGTAGGCTCCATATCTAGTAAGTGCCCAACAGATGTCTTCTTGAAAATTTCCAAGTACTCGTCGTTTAAGCCTTCTTTAATTTTCTGTATTATCTTTAGGTGGGAATAAGAATTTACATGAGATCGTGCAAAATCTCCTTGAGGATGAATATACTTACTATACCATGCACATCACAAACAAAAAACAGAAAAGATTTGTAATTAGTAAACCGTTACTTATAATTCAAATATGCTTTTTCACCAAAAGGTGAAAATATTAGTAACATTGCTACACAGATCCATAATAGTTCACTTGGTCTAACATATGAAGTTATGAACCAATTGCTCCAATGATGAAATGTTCGTCTTAGACGCATTTTATCAAACAGTTGGTGCACATGCATGTTTTGATTTACAACATCCAAATCAAAAGAAAACCTTAAAATTATACTACTACACTTAAAATTGATTTACTCACCGATTTCGTTGAGAAGCACATTCTTTTTGCGTGGTGCTCATACTTGCAAAGCGTTGTAGCTTTGTTCTGATTTGGGCGTCAATTGCTTGGTTTAATTGCTTCACTCAATCTCTGAGTGACAATTTTATGTCTCCTCTTATCTCTTTCTCTCTGTATCTTTAAACCACGTTCAAAATTTAAAACTCTAATCCATTTTAGGTAATGAAGACACATCTTTGATCGCTTCTTTCTTGGATACTACAATTTTCTTCTTTTGGAAATTTAATTACCGTTGAAGAATTTCTTTTGAAATGGTCTGTGTGTTTGTTTTCACAATTCTACCGACGCTTCCATTGATAGTCATAGTCATAGATGTTACTTGAGCTGGTACCACATATTTCATATTGTTACATTTGAATGTTGTAGTATTTTTTAACCGTGTGAATTTAGAGGGGAGGCAATAAAATACTCCTTGGGTTCCCTTTTAGTCTACAAGTAACTGAGTAGAAATCCCTCAAGTGCAGCATTATTAGCTAGTTTCTTGTACTCCAAAAATGGCAAATGTGTTTGAATTCATTCAATTCTAAGTCTTCCAAAGTTTCTCCGTGGTCTGAAAGAGAATATACAAAGATGAATCTTATAAATTATTCATAACTGTCTGAATTCATATTTCACTACATTTACATCCCCTTACACCAACTTCATGTTTCACTACATTTGGTTTACATCCAGCTTCAATACCACGCTCTTCCTATAACAATCTGATATGGAAATCATCATTCATACAAACATCAGGTCCTCTTCCGCTTAAGGGTCTTCCATTGTTTCAGTAGATAAGAAATTACTTCCTTCAATGATGCCTTTCTCCCCTCCCTGAAGTTCCAAAGTTCTGGAACAACAAACCTCCCGCTTGCATTGTACTCATTCATCTCCATAATGGCGGTTGTGACAGCCTTGTACACGTCCTCACCAAACTCGTTTCTAAGGCCTCTTAGCTTCTCATCGTCTTCATTTATTATCTCCTGCAAATTAAATTACATGTGAATCAAAACTGATTTTATATGATACCGCTCGAAGAATTTAGCAACATTCAGGCTACATTTTTACATTGATATTTGGAATGTAGATGAAATTGTATCTATAATCACTCTACAGTCTTTTTAGATTCCTTAAAGTTTCAGATCTGCAGATGTTTTAACATTATATCCCCCCTTTGGTCAGGGCTCCATGTAATCGATGACGATAATAAGTGACTATTCTATCCTTCTTCTGGACTAATACCACCACGTACCTTAACAAAACCAACGAAGGGGCACATAACTTCGTAACAAGAAACAAAATCTCTCGGATGCTTAAACAACAAATATAACCTTTCATAAAGCTAAAGAAGTAAGCTTTCTGCATTCCCAAATAGAACAAAGGGAACAAGAAACTTTCAGGATAAAAGGAAAAGAAGTTCAAACATGAATCACATACATTAATGCACTGAGCAAGTCCATCAAACGGAGGTATAAGTGGGATAAACATACCTGATGGTTATTCCCAACTTCAATGATTTTAAAAGGATGCCAATGTGGGTTTCTGAGACATACTTCCCAGGAGGTGCAGATCTCTACGGCTTTCACATTTGCTTCATCATTACAATATTTTCTTTTGCACATATCATAAAAAGGTTTAACATCAAGCTCTCCCATTCTCTTAACCCCAATACTAGCACGGCTAGGCATTTCTCTTAGTTCCTACAAGCCAATGGATGTTTGTTTAGACACGCCAAGTAATATTAGTTTATCTAAACTCCAGCTACATCAAGGCAGCTAATGAAGATCCTATCATCCGAAAGACTGTTACAGCATAACAGTTCAGTAGGTCACATGGCAATGGGTGGCTCCAGTAGCCACCCTCCTATTGAGTCTCGTATTAAAAACAAGATTAACAGATGGAGATTGTTTTATGCACTCACCCTGGTCAGTTCTTCACGAGCTTCCTGCAGCTCATCATTGCTTTTGCGTTCCTTGGCAATAAGAATTTGGTACAAATTTTCAAGATCTTCATGTTGTCTTTCCTTTTTTTCCAATGGCTCACCCATCTCTGTTATCTTATAATTGGATGCCTCAAATTCCAATTCCAGATTATCTCTGGCCATATCTTTTTCTAGTTCAGTTCTTCCCTTGAGAAGATCCTCTTTTAATCTCTGAAATCAACAATCACAAGAAGAGAATCAACTAAATGATATCCAAGATTGCCATAGTTTGTGTATAACACAATTTCTAACTATCTAATCTATCAGTACATTACAACAGTTAGTTAAAAGGTTAAACCTTTGTCTCTGCAGCAATCTTCTGGTCCCGTGCGCGAACCATTTCAAGATTACTCTTTTTCATCGCAAACTGAATACTCCAAAGAAAAGAAAAAAGGAAAATTTGTTAAATGGCTCCCATAAATAGTATCAAAATTCTGTATTTGAATTCTATTACAGCAACATCTTGGTTTTGGTACAATCAGGCATCCGGTTCTCTTTCAATAGAGGAGACTTACTTGAGTGCTTTATGACATGTGAAAAAGCACACTGCTCCATGATGCTACTACAATAACTCGTTTTTTTTTTTTTTTACTAGCTTCAATCCTTCAACAATATCTACAATCTTATATGTCGGGCGTGATATCATACAACTGATTTGAAATGAAATGAATGATCACGGCAGATTACCTCTTTCTTTTGCGATTCCATTTCCGATTCATTTAAGATCTACATGCTCTCTATTGATCCTTTCCAAATGATTCTTATGGTTCTGTTGCATCTTGTTTATTTCTAATGGATATGATACAAACACCAAATTAGATAACACTATTAGCATTGCACTATCAAAACAATTATACTTTTATTTTACTCAGCTATTAATGGAAAAAAAAGAGGAAAAATAAGAAAGTAAAGCACAATTCAAACAGTAACTAATAAGACCCCCCTAAGGAATCGTTTTTACAGCTTTAGTTTTTTAGAATTCAGAAAGTTTAAAACCAGAACTTGTTCATTTTTCATTAACTTAAAACTGAAGTTTATCTTAAATATCTTTTTTAATTTAACCCAATGTCCTATTCTACAAAATTTACATGGCTAAATAGAGTACCTTCAGTATAATGTTTACGTAGATCATCATTCTGATTCATCAAGTTCTTATTCTCCTACTTCATTTTTTTCATTTTCGTTTCTAGACTCTTGATTTCTTTATCATTTTCCAATCTTTTCTTAACGGTCCTCCACTGTTCCAGCGTAAATGAAGCAACTTCCTTCAATAACTCCATTCCCCCATTCCTAAAGTTCCTCCATTCAGGAACAGTATACCTTACGCCCGGGCTGTAGTCATTCATCTCCAAAAGAACAGTCATGACGGCCTTGAACACCTCCTCGCCCAAGTCATCCGCGAGGCCTTTCTGCCTCTCATCTTCATCTATAACCTCCTGTTTCAGAAACACCAATTTTCCCAGACATATTTAATCAATATCAATATTCTAATATACTGTTAAAAAAAAGGAAGGTTAGGTCTCCGAGTCCTTATAAATCAAGACCAATCTTACGAACTCTTTCAAAACATTAGGCGTTGTTTTCAACTGATTTTGTACATGTTGTTTCTGTTAAGCTAGCATCACTCCACCATGGAAAATTATATTCAGGTAGAAAATGGATAACTTTCTCTATGGAAACAAGACTCTTAGACTGTGTAGAGTCAGTTTTTTTTTTACTTTAGACGCTAAACTTAAGATTCCAAAAACTAGATTACCATTTCTATAGAATCCTGGTTGTTGTGGTTGTCACTATCCTTAAGTTTTGACATCTCTTCATCCATTCTGGAAACCTTTGATGTGAGTTCCTTAACCTGTGTAAATACCGCTCTCAAAAGCTGGGAATCCTGTATCAAAGCACCTATTTGAGTTAAAAACAATCACTATGAATCAAACAATGTTCAACCAACTAAAGACAGCACCTGGTTATAGCAAGATTGGGGTGCTCGTGCTTCTGCTCCATCATCCTTATTCTTAGCCGCCTCCCAGCCTTCGTTTGCAAATTGCATTTCCAACGATACCTCCATCTTTTCGGCTTTGTCTTCATCATCATCCTCTGATTCTGATAAGTCATCAGACATCAGGAAGACAGATCCCATGTAATTTGACGCCATCTCCCCCTCTGTGGGTTTTGTGCAAGCGAGGACTTCAATCTACATGATGAAATAAAAAGAAGAATGCAGGATTAAAAGTAGGAATTTGCTAATAAACATTAAGGACATTTAGTAAAGTGTTAAGTGAACACACCTTCTTAGATGTCAATATATTTTCAACTGCAGTAGACTCTGGACGCACACTGTTACAAGAATAATGCAGCATGCGTGGAAGCTGTTTGGAATTTGACCTACTAGCAAAACTCCTTCGTAGCAGTGGGATGCTTTCAAAGGCCCAGACCTACGGCGTTTGAAAAGAAAACATAAATACCATTTAATATTCAATATCATTTCAAACTACAGTTATAAACAGTTATATGCGGTGTACCTGAAACGCGTATGGGAATCCATACAAATTATAAGCAGATTTAAAGCTTTTATTCCCAGCAATAGCTGCCTTGCGTTTTGGATTAGTCTTACTTTTTCTGATTTGCTCCACTTCATTTTTTCCGCTGACAACAGTTCTAAAACATCTCAGCATCCTCCGGTGACAAAGCTTACCCCATGGGAATTCATTGAACTTCTTAATGTTTTCCACCATGTGGAAGTACGCAGGTTTTACATCTTTTACATATTCGGCACCCATTAAGACACCCTGGACTAGTAGAACCAGTCCGAGTTTAACTTTACCCATCGACTGCTCGACAGAATCAAACTTTTTTGACAACTGTTCCAACTTGATGCATTTCTGGCCAGGAAAATATTTATTAATCAGCTCTGATTCAGCACGGTGACGAATCACATCACTTCCCTTGAAACTCAAACCCGTCATGAGTGCAGACTCCCTCATTCCATACTTCACCACTTTTCCTCCGATGCGTAAGTATATAGAATCTGGATCGTCACCTACAAGAGGCTCAAGCACTCTTCGCAGCAAAGAGTTGACAACTGCACCACTTAATTTGGGATCCTCCAAATCAAGTAAATGCCCAATAGATGTCTTCTTGAAAATTTCCAAGTACTCATCATTTAAGCCTCCTTTAATTTGCTGTAATATCTTTAGGTGGGAAGTAGAATTCACACGAGATGGTGCAAAATCTCCTTGTGTATGAATAAACATACTATAGACCATGCAAATCACAAACAAAAAACAGTAATATTTGTATTTATATTTAGTGAACCATTATAAATCACAATATGCTTTTTCACCAAAAGGTTAAAATATTTTCTGAACTCTTGTTACGAAAACTAGATGTCCAGCTGATAACATTGTAATTTTGCTACACAGATCCAAAATAGTTCAATTGGTCGAACATATGAACCAATTGTTCCAATGATGAAATGTTCGTCTCAGACGCATTTTATCAAACAAGTTGGTGCACATGCATGATTTGATTTGCAACATTCAAATCAAAAGAAAACCTAACTTAAAATTAGACTTGATTTACTCACCGATTTCGTTGAGAAACTCCTCCTTCTCGCGTGGTGCTCATATTTGCAAAACCTAGTAGTTTAGAGACTAACACAATGTTGGTTTAAATTGGGGCAAAAACTGTCAATCTCTGTGTGACTACAATATCTCCTCTTATCTCTTACTCTCTGTATCTTTATTTGGTACAAACCAAATTCAAAATTTAAAACCCTAATCATCTCTGATCTTTGTTAGTACGATTTTCTTCTTTCGGAAACTTAATTACCGTTGAAGAACCTACCCTTTATTTTTTATTTTGAAATCTCCTGCCAGTTTTGTTTGAAGTACCGTTTTGACCGTTGCTTTGATTTTGTCCTTGGCGTTGGAGACTCCCAGGCAGTTGGTGTGTGTTTGTATGTACGATTTTACTCTTTTACTTAAGCTGGTAGTTACTACTAGTTACATTTACATTTACTTTTCCTTTTTTATACTCACTCACTCACCTTACTCTTTTACTTGAGCTGGGAGTAATAAATAGGCAAACAGCCGACCTTACACAACCGTTCTTGCCAAAGAGACTGGTGCTCATGGCAGAGACAGGATTTGCAACAAGTTCTTCGAGGTAAGAGTACTAAAATTTGATCCATGCCTATCAGTAGACCTTTGACACACCCTTGCCAGATTGTACCCTACTGTATCATAATGTCCAGGTATTACCGTCCCTAACATTGGCCCAGCAGTGAAGCGACAAATCATCCGACAAATGAAGCTTCATGGCATAGGCAAGAATAGGCCAATGTGCATGCACCAAGTGACGGTGCATTGACATGAGTCCGAGAGCATGAGCTAGCCCAGCTCAAGGGATATGCAAAGGGCGTGACATAGGCTATGAGATGGCCTAAGCACTGGTCCAAGGCCATGACCAAGGCTTGGACAATATACGCGAAGTTAGTGATGCATGTGGCATGCATCACCATTGTCAAAGTACTTAGCCCAAGATGCGCGTAATGCGTAGGAGCGAGTTGATAGCAGCAATGTAGGCATAATGGCATGGCTTTACTCTAGCATATGCGTCCTAAAGAGTAAAGGCCAAGGCCAAGTGAGCTGCGAAGCTTAATGATGCGGTATTAGTGCGAGATGGCTCAAAACGACGGTTATAAGTCAAGTTATGGCTTGACACGCGTGGCCAAAGTATGGAGACGAGATGGGACGGTTATAGAGTGGATTTGTGGCCTAGATGGAGGACGAGTAACCATATGGGACAGATGTAGAGCTGTTGGCCATGGATGCTAGGAACTGGTCAGTTACAAGCCACTTTAAGTCAGTTATTGACGGTTACTTTGGACAGATATGGCCTGTCCAAAGCCTGTGCATCAGTTATGCACGTTTGGTCAGTTATTTCCTTCATATATAAGCGAGTTTAAGCTTAGTTAGGAAGGAGAGCGAGAGAAAAACATAGTAGAGAGTTAAGTCAGGCTTTCTATTGAGTGTTAGGCATAAAACAGAGTATAATCTGCAGGCCAAGGCCAAGATGGCCTGTTTTGGTTGTACTTTCCCTTTGAAGCAATAATAAGAGTTTATTGTGACATACATTGGTGTTCATTACATTGTTTATCCGTGATTTGATTGTATGGCAGGAATTGTAAGTAATATGGGTTGCTTATGATCAAGAGAGAACAACAAGAAAGAAAAGAAGAAGACTTCCGTTGCAGAACTCGAGTTTGGTGAAGGCTGATTGTGTAGGCACAATCTTATAAGGCTGAGTACTATTGGGTGAAGCCTGATTCACGAGAATCACTAGTATTGCCGGGTCAATCCTTAAGTAAATTGCAAAGTTTTGAAGGCCGCAAATGGAGGGTGTGACACCAGGGATAATAGAAAGTTTCGCCACAAGAAAATCAGCTTGATTATTTAGGCTTTATAACTGAAATTATTTTGGGCCATGGATTTTAAGCCCATTCGGGAAGTATATTATGGGATAACTAAATACTGTGAAAACACCTAAATATCCTGGCTATTTTTAGACCTAGAGCCATTAAATTTGGACCCATAAAATTAAGCCCATCCAATAGAGGTAGTTATGGGATAACTAAAATGCGGTAAAAATACCCAAATGTCCCTACAGTATCTTCTCTTATTAAAACCCAAAACTCTTAACCCAAATTTCATTTCTCCGAAACATAAACCGATTCTCTTCCTCTTCTACTTCATTCTACTTCCCTTTCCTCTTCATTTCCATTTCTAAAACATCGTCAATTAATCGACAATTTCGAGAGAAAAAAAATCGCGATTAATTCTATATAACGCGATGGAAAGACAGAAAAACAAAGGACCTAATCCTAGAACCTTCAAACAACCAGGAATCGATTTGAAAAAAGTTTACGATACTTCATCTTCGACGCCGAAGATAAAGAGACTGACTAAAGAAGAAAAAAAAACTCTTAGAGATAAACAGAAAGCCGAAGTTATGGCGAAAATCAGGTATTTAAACTAACCCATTAGAGTTTTCATTGATTTTGCACTCCAAATTGAAGATTTAAAACCCAACTGTTCGCAGATACTTCCGAGAATCGTTATATGTTGGTATACTTATAGACCGATTGTTCATCGTGAATAAGCGTTATATGTATGTATGCATGTATGCATGTTTATAAACCGATTATTTTTAATCGTTCTTTATTCAGTTATTTTTAAGACGACTATGTTTCCCTCTAAATTTTGAAATTTGCCTGTTCGAATTCTAGGGCATAATCGTTACAAGTTCATATGAATAACTAACGATTTTTGAACTTGTCTTAATATAATTGTTTCATATTTTGTGATGAGTAAGCCGAGAGGTATTAGTTTAATGGGTACTATATATGTTGTCTTACTCAAGCCGACTACGTTAAGTGAAAACTCTAAAAATTTCCTTAAGTTTTTTTTGCCATAATCATTAATTGTAATCTTGAACAAAAGCCGATTGCTTTGAGCCAGAAATTATAATCGATTTACGTTTATACTTATGTTCACCATTTTTTTCTTTTGTTTATAATCGGTGTATGTTGTAGCTTTTGTGAGCCGATTAAGTTAGGTGATAAATCTTAATTTTTTTGTAAGTTTTTTTAGCCTTAATCGTTGGTTGTAAACATTAGGAAAAACTGATTGTTTTGAGCAAGAAATTATAACCTGTATACGTTTACACTTATGTCCACCGTTTTTTTCTTCTATTTATAATCGATGTATGTTGTAGCTTTCCTGATCTTAATTTTTCTGTAAGTTTTTTTAGCCTTAATCGTTAGTTGTAAACATTAGGAAAAACCGATTGTTTTGAATTTGAGCCAGAAATTATAATCGGTTTACGTTTACACATATGTCCACCGTTTTTTCTCTTATGTTTATAATCGGTGTATGTTGTTGCTTTTGTGAGCCGATAATTATCTGTTTAACTGTTAATTTGTTTCTTGTTTAGTGTTACAGGGAGAATACGACGGCCGACACACCCTAGGGTAAAAAAGAAGAAACTTGATCATGTTGTAAATCATGCAGTTAAATCTCTTAATTGGGTCCCCGTCGAGAGGGTGGCCATATTTTGACTGCGTCTAGCCGTAAAGCTGCTTCTAAAAAGCTCATTGTCGATGAACCAATCCCGGAAACAACACCACCTGAAGATGAAGTTGAAGAAACTCCAGGTAAAGAAGCAGAGAATGTTAATGAAGAAAAAGAAGTTGATCAAGAAGAAGAAGGAGTTCCACAACAACTAGTCGTACCGGCTGCACAACCACTACAACCAGTTGTGTCGGTGGTGGAAGCTGTCGAGAATCCACCACAACCATATGGAGAAGAAGAGAATGTTGGGAAAGAATCTGAAGTACAAGAGGGTGGAGTAGAGAATGTTGTGGAGAAATAAGAAGTACAAGAGGGTGGAGAAGACTAAGAAACAAATGATGATTTACTTGCCAACCAAGGAGCAGATGATAGCCGACGAGAAGCTCGGAACGCCTAAAGATGGAGGGTATGTCTTATGGGGGGTACGAGACGAGTTGGGCCAATATTGTCTACAAAACCATTGTACATTAATAACTCAAACCTTTATATTTAGTTTGTTTTTTCTTCTTTTAGTCATCCACGATAACTCCATTTCTTGTTATTGACTATTGATATATTTTGTAAGAGCACGAAAATGCAAGACGTCTTCTCAAACACCAATCAGAGGCGGAAAAAATGCGCGAATGACTCTTGAAAAGGGTCGATGAACGATTTGAGGATCCAGAAGAGTTGGAGAAATGGTTGGCTAGCGGTGAAGCTCCTCAAGTGGTCGATATCGTTAAGAAGTTGGGGTTGTATCCTACCATTTCCGATTCCCAACTTGGATATGAAAAACCACTAGTTTCTGCCTTCGTTAAGAGGTATTATGGGGAGACGGATTCTATGCACTTCACTTTTGGCGAGAATACCATCACTCCGGATGATCCTCATGAGATTACATGTCTAAGCATCACAGGAAGATCAGTGAGGATCATCGACTTCACCAAGGACATGGACTTCCTCAAGGACATGGAAGGCATCTCTGAGGACATCGCCTTCACCAAGGACATTGACTGGAAGATTATCCAAGCTTATACCAAAGCCAAATGGGGGACGCGACGAAGACCGATTCAGAGATGATGGTTGGAAACCAAAGACAGAAGATATTCCATTTGAAATCTTTGAGGGACCAATTCAAGGGGACTCTGGAGCTTCATGAGAAGGGTAAGTTGGACCCCTAGCGGATCACTGCAACAACCACTGCGTACATTCTCTATATCTTGGGAAGTGTTATCTTTCCGGACACATTTGGTTCTCGGGTGAATGCCTCCTATATGTACAATTTTTGGGAGACTTTGGATAAGTTGAATGAGATCTCATGGGGAACTGCATGTCTTGCATTGTTGTTGAAGTATATGAGAAAAGCTTCCAGGGCGCACAAGGATTAAATTGGAGGGAATATGTCTCTACTTCAGGTAATCCAAGTAGATTTAGTTGTCGTCATCCTATTTGTGCTAGTGTATTTAGTAGCTTATACTCCCATGTTTCACTTGTAGGCGTGGATATATTTGCACTTCCCAGAGTTTGCCGCAAGGGCCGTTTTGAACCCTGAATGGAAAAATGGTGAAGGTCCTCACTATCTCGAAAGTAAATACATCTACAACAAGAAGCCCTCGAAGCCTGGGCAAGCTTTATTAGGACTCGATTGGACAACTTGATTGTCGATAAAGTTGTCTTCGATCCTTACATTGAAAGAAGAGAACAAGGAAAGATGACAGGTCGTAGCCGCGAACAAAGGTATTTTAGTCCATTGTTTCACCATACCGAATATGTTTTCTACAATCCGACGAGAGTGGCTCATCAATGTGGTGGTGTACAAAGAATACCAAAATATATAAAATACGGATTGGGTGAATTAGACACGAATTTAAGCATGGCCTATCTGACTTCGATTGGAATTGTGTGCAAACCTCCGTGTACATCCGATGATTGGGACAACAAAGGTGGTCATTTGGTTGACTTGCGCCGTGCTCCGACCGCTCGTTCGACTACGGATGATTGGGTCGACCCTGCATAAATGGAGTGGTACAATGGCATTTTCCATCCTCGTGTCATACACATTGACTTTAGAAAGTTGATTGATGACTGTGAATGGGGTAAAATGCAAATCCGATCCGAGTCACAGAGGTAACGATTCACTCTCTCTCTCTCTCTTTCTCTTAAGAAATGACCCAACCTTTTCAATTAGCCCTCTAATGATCTTCTTAGAGTCTTATTTATAGAGATCTCCTTGTGTCCTTAGGTTGCCATGTGTCCTCTCAACCATTTATTCCCATTCCTTATCTTTAAACTTCTAAGATCCTCTACCCAAACCCATTTGAATTGGCCTAGGTAAGTATGTCTTATGCCCATTAGGCCCTACTAAACTCGGGGTATCCACATTAGTCCCATGACGGCTTGGGCGAGCAAGCGTGCTGGGTAAGCCGTCACCCATGGATACCCAAGTCCCCAGGCGTCTTCCTAAACTGCCCTTTCAACCTTCCAGATCGTGGCTTACGTGGCGGCGCACGTCTCAGCCATTTAATCGACATCATGGACCAGATGGCGAGAGGTTACATTTCTCCACTTTCCCTTCTTCCTTGTATAAATAGTCCCCTGGTTTTCACTCCCTTCAGTTAATCCTTCCCTGGTTAACTTTCCTTCTCTCCCCCCTTCTCCACGATGAGTGATCATGAGCTTTTGTCAGATGATCAAATTGCTTCTGACCATGAGAACGATGCCAATCCAGAGAACGCGCCAGATAACGGAGGCGCTGGAAACGCTGGTCTCGACGTCTTCCCACCTCCTGAGCGCAAAGACGGTCTATTTTCTCACAATCAATTCAACAAGAGCATTGCTCTCCAAAGCGCGTTTGTCCCATTTCCTAGTGATGTTTATCCTGATGACTTTTTCAATCAGCGCCTCCTAAACCGCCTACCGCCGCCAGTCCCAGCCGATCCTTTGTGGCTGTTGAACGCTGAGAGCAGTGGGTGGGTATTCCCTCCTTTCGAGCAAATCCCTCGCCTGGCCATTAATCGTGGTGACTACGAGCTTCCGAACATTGTTTATAAGTCCACAGCAAAACCGCAGGAGGGTTGGTCCAAGTGGGTTAAATACTTCATCAACCACGAACCCTATGTTCGTATCCTCAAAAGGCTCGGTATACTCGACGTTATTAAAGCATCAAAAAGTCGGTCTTGCAAGCGTAGCACTGCCGATTTGAATAAACTGGTCACGCGCTGGATTTCCTTATTCCACACTTTCCTCTTTTCTTGGGGCGAGGGGACGATTACTCTTGAGGATGTGATCGCACTTACCCTGTTTCCGGCCCATGGCTCCTGTTACTAGCACCAGTCAGCCGTCGAAGGATGTATGCGCCCGAAGGATTGGGACTTGACATGGTCAATACTCTGAAGAAGTCGAAGGAGCTTGCAAGAAACGTTCTCGCGGAAAGGGTCGGTGACGACCCGGAGAAAGGTAAGGAGCACGAGACCGCTCAAGATGACGATCTAGAGAGGGGCGAAGAGCACGGGGGTGCCCAAGGTAATGCTTTCTAAACTGTCTTTTCCTTTCAGGGATCACTCCGCCCATCGTTATTCACAACGAGCTCTTTTCCCTTTCCCTTTGCATGTATATTGTAGGTGAGACCGAAACTGAAGCCCGTGCTTCGAGCCGCCAGAAGAAAAGACGCTTCTTCTTTCCCATGTTCGTGAAGTACTGGGCACCGAAGATGGTGGACGATGGTTGGGAGCGCCCAGAATACGGCGAGGATTCAGAGGTGTTGCAATTGGCCGTGTTCCTCATTTTCTGGTTAAGTCACGATATGTTTGAGTTCAGTCCGTGGGACACCATCAAGGAAGAATTAATGCAAATGGATGTCCTGATGGCGCGTGGTGTCTCTTTCCCCTTGGCTCCCATGTTTTTGGGCGGTCTTTATCGTCATTTATGCTTGCTTGTGATTCATCTTCAGAGGGCAGCTAATGTCCATACCGTTGAGACTTTTGTCCCTACGAGCTTTCTACAGATGTGGTCTTGGGAGCGGTTTCCCGGCTTCAGCCCAGGAGTTCCGACATTTACCATCTATGGTAATGTGGAGCGAGTCAATGAGGAAGGGGAGGTTTACCAAGATCCTATAGTTTATACTTTCCCTCGCGCCCTCCTCTATAAGAATAAGTCGCCTAAAACTCTTGATAGTATCTCTAGGTATATGGACGTTGGGGTAAAGTTCTGTTTTTCCCCATATACTGATGGTCTGGTTGGCCCTACTCCCTATTCATTTTACTCGACCGAGGGGGAAATCCTTGATTCCAGAAGGGTGAGTCAAGCAAGTGAAGTGGATTTTGTTCTTTCAGTGACGCCTGGCTATCTTCCCGGCTTTTATGGTGGCGCGTTTTCTATCGAGGCTTATAACTTTGATCGCGTGGTCCGCCAAGCGGCTTTGATCAGGGGGTTCCTCCGCCTCCCCTGCGTCCCCTTGTTCTGGACAACGCCTTGATCGAGACATGTTACGATAAGTTTGTTTACTCTGACGGGGGCGCGCTTCGCTGTCGTCCTACTCCCTTCACGATTCGTTATCCTGACCCTACTCGGAAGCTCTGTGTTTCTGCCGATTGGTACAAGTATTGGGAAGAGCTTTTAACGCGCGTAATGAACTTTCTGGTCACTGCTTCCGTTGCTTACCCCGCGCCTAACAAGGACGAGCTTTTTGACATGCATCATATCGGCCGTTTTGTGCTTGATAAGAATATAAGAGGACCACTCAGACTCGTCCCCGGGAACAAGGGCTGCGGTCGGCATTCCAATGAGACAGCCTGGGGTTCTCTCCCCTTGGACACGTGGTTGTAGGCAGAAATCGAGGAGGAAAGTCCCCCTCCTCCTCAAAGGCTGTTGGCGGGCATGGGCGATCACAACTGGCCAAAGTTCCTAAACCATCTCCTTCAGCGCCTGGGAGTATATTGGGCGAGGTTTTGTGGTGAGTTATCATCCCTTGGCATGTTGATTTGGTACTTTTACCCCCTCTCCCTTTTTTTTTCAAACTTGTATTTACTTTGACTTTTGTTTGCGCGTAGCCTGACGACTCTCATGTCCTGGGCCGCGTAAATGGTCTTTGGAGGAGTGGCTTAATATGCCCGAGCATGAGTAGCGTAGGAAGGCTTTGATTGATAAGTTGAATTGGGAAGCGGGTGTGGTCCCCATTCCTCTTCTAACAAGTCTTGAACTGAACAGGCGCGTCAAGTGACTTCCTCAAAGAGGAAACGTCCCTCGTCCACGCAGACTCCCGCTCGTTCGAGCAATCCTGGGTTTGTGGAGGAATTTGAGCGCCGTAATCAACGTACGGGTCCCAAGCCAGCTGACGTGATGAGGTTAACTCGTTTACAACCTTTGGTTTGTTCTGTTAGGCGTGGTGGGGTTAATCCTTTGAACTCACCGTCCGCCATTTTGGAATCTTTCAGTCCGTCAATGTCTGAGAAGGTACATCACGTGGGCCCGTCCTCTTCTGCTCACGTGCTGTCTGATCCGGGTATGTATTAAATTTTACACGTGGATTGCATTTATTCCTCCCTTTTTGATCGTAAAATCCTATATATATTCCATTGTTGTTGCATTCTTGCATATCGATTTTGAAAGTTTTTTAATTTGGTTGGTACCGCGGCCACTTACTATCGTTGCTTTCGTATATATTTTTGTTTTAGGTTCGTTCGGGGGTGATTCTCACAGCGATCGAGCGAGCGATACTGACGCAGAAGTAAGCGCGTCCTCCGCTTCCTTTGAGCAAGTGAGTTTTTTGTTGTTGTTTTTTTTTTAATATATTTTATCCAACTTCATCCCTCCATTGCTTTTGTTTTGTATTTAAATTGGTCTCCTGCAGGAGTCGGATATGGTGAAGCGCGTGAATAAGGAAACCTGAAGCGCTAGTAGTGAAAAGCGCTTGAGAAATTCTCTGCCTCCTAGGAATAATAACATCGTGAATCGTCCTTCTGCTTCCGTGGTGATGGGTTCTCCCACTGCCAGTGTAGCTCGCAATTCTGCTACCTTGCCTATGTTTGACCGCGTGTTTGAGCGCTCGGAAATTGGTTTTGAAGAAACTCCTTTTGAGCTAGTGTATGGGTTTTGGGTCCCTTCAATCCATGTGGACACTTATACCAGAATATTGAGGCGCCATGGTCATCTCGTTCTTACGCAGATAGCCTCTTATCTTAGCGTAGGGGCGCAAGTTAAAACTGTTAGCGATCTGTTGGATGTGGCATCCGGTCTCTATGACGCGGATCAGAATCCTCCTTCCGAGGAAAGGATGACGGAGTGGGAAATGATTCTCTCTACTGCGGACCTTATGCGGCTTAACGTTGCTTGGTTGCT
>JAJJMA010195131.1:0-20936 GCA_023529015.1 Papaver nudicaule | reverse complement strand
AAGATTTCAGATTTAGAGGCCACAATTTCCATCCTTGAAGACAAGTCTAAGAAGTTAACCGAAGATATCAGTATATGGTTAGATGAAATATCTGAGCTACAACAGGAAGTGAACCAAGAGAACAAGGATAAGCAAGCCCTGGAGAAAAAGGTTGCTGAGCTGACATCAAAGCTTGAAAAATGTACATGTGGTGCTGCAGAAGAAACTGGAGAACCAGAAGAATCATCATCATCTGACAAGGAACCGTGGATGACCGATTGCACTGTTCCTACTACTTGGGTTCCTTATGAGGGGCTTGCTCAAGCGTTTTCAAGGAGCACTCCTTTAGCTATCACTAAAGCATGTGATGCTGCAGCCTTCAGTGAAGATAGCACAACCAATATCCAAGTGAATTATTTCTACCGAGGATTGTTAAGGGGGCGTCTGTATCCTGTCGTGGTTGTTAGCGTTGAAGAGTTGATTCCCAACAAAGAAAAGGCGAGGTTTGATCCAAGTGTTTGGGGTTTGTTTAACAATGCAGGAACTTGTTATGCAGCCAGAAAGCCATTTGAGTCTGAAATGTAGGTTGTTGCACGCAGCATATCGCAGTGTGCCCGTCCAGTTTGTGCGGTGGCCGATTGAAACCACCATTGAGGTAGAGATTTCGATTTATGTTCATGGATTATGTATTTTGAGTTCGACACTAAGTTGTTTGAAGTCATCTAGTATTTATTTGCATGTTGGAATTGGTTCTATAAATTTTAAATAAATATTTACAGGGGATTAATTCTAGCAATTCACTGGGAAGAAAAACTGATTTGTGATTAACCAAAATGCAAGAATTAGAAGATCATCAAAGAAGAATCCTGATTGGGCCCTCTCAAAATGTTGCATCTCTAATGGGACAAAATAGGGTTATTTTGCATCAAAAGTAGCAGCCCCTTAATAATTATATTTTAATGGCAAGTTTGCCCTCAAATGATTAGAGTTAATTTTATTAATTAGTGTCAGCGATAATGATCAGAGTAAATGATTAGGGATAAACTAAAAATTAATCATAAACATATTTGTTTTTAAAATTTTGGGTTTTTGTGAAGAAGAAAAACAAATTGAAGCAAAAAAAACAACTAGGGTTTTGGGTGAAAGGATGAAATGGGTGAACCTTCATAAGCCGAAAGGATGAAATGGAATTGCGAGAATACCTTCTCATACGCTGATACGCATTTCGCGACCATTAGGATTAGATTCCGAATGGATTTGAGTTTCAACTTTTGATAAGAGAGGAGAGGTTTTGAGAAGAATGAGGAGAAGGAGAAGGAGAAGGAGAAGGAAGTGAATTATGTTTATGGGTTCAATTTTGATTAGGTTATTGGGTATATTAGGTGAAGAATTTTAGAAAATTTGCTTTACTAATCAAGGGGTAACTTAATTACGTTTTTTTTTATTGGATTTGACTCGACTCAACTGACTCGACTTGATATGACTCAATATGTTTTGTATTTTGAGTTAGATCTTACTCAACTGACTTAATTATTTGGATATTTTTGCCATTTTTCGAGTCAATGCCGTTTTAATAACTGACTCAAATGGGTTAAGAGGCTAGCTAGGTCTGAGTCAGTGGCCAAGTCACATCTGACTCAAAATAAGCGAATAATATGTCTCTCGAGTTAGTGGCCGAGTCAGATTCAAACGCCGAGTAATAGGAAAACAAACACCTTATTGGTAACTTTGCTCAGGGGCATTTTGGTAACTGACCAAAAAGAAGGGTTGCACCATTTTTTTTTTAACATGGGAAAGCTGAGTCCCACCTTCTGGTTGGCCTAGCCAGCTGGACGACCCCACTGCCGCCAGCCCCAACCCCATACTATACTACTAGTCCTTCAACATAACATGAACTCTTCCTGGGATTTGATCCCGAACCTCCACGGCAGATGAGAAGCCACTGGTCTATGACCTTTTTGAAAGGGCCTAGATCAGGATTCTCACAAAATGTAAATGCGCTGATTTTGGCGCTGCAAGAATTCCTTTGGCGCTTCAAAACAATAAAACCATCTAAAGAGTAGTTATAAGGGATGTCTAAAAAGGTATGAAAAGTCTAAGTTACCCTTCAAAACAAAAACTAATTTACCTTATATTCTCTTCTCATCTTCTCCTTCTCCTAAAACAAAAACTTGGGGTGGGTCTTCTTATACTTCTCAAAAACAAAAACAAAATTAAATGAGAAGAGGATACGAAAAATTAAACTTACGGTTCATCGCCGATACAAAAAATTTATTGACTCGATTAAAATTAAAGATGGCGAAAACAAAATTAACCCTTAGAGACACTATAATTGATCCAAGAATGGAAACAGCCGCCTCAAATCTACAATCCACAACGGGAGAATCATCGATTTGGGGCTGTTTTTTTCGCACCAGTTGGTTTTACGGTTTGGATTTCATATGAAACCGAGGCGTAAACTAGTTTTTACGTCTTGTGATTCTTCATGAAGTAAGGCGTAAAAGATTTTACGCCTACCAAACCAAGGCGTAAAAGATGCCCTAGTTTTGCCCTAGAATGTTTTACCAAACCAAGGCGTAAACATTTTGGAATGTGCTCACAAAAATGTGAACCGTAAAAATCAAAGCCAAGGCGTAGAAACTGAATTGGGGCGTGAAAACTGAATTGAGGCGTAAAAAAATGGTGCGTAAAAAACTAAATTGGGGCGTAAAAACTGAATTAGGACATAAAAAATGAATTGAAGAACAAGGTTGTTCGTTAGCCTATTTTATAAGGGTAAAATTGTCACGTTTTATAAGGGGTTTTTGGTTTTGGGTTTTGATGACCCTATTTTGTCACCCTTTGAAGCGCCAAAGGAATATCTGCAGCGCCAAAATCAGCGCATAAATGTAAAGGGGACAAGGAATGAACTTGCTTCTGAATATTCAGCCCAGTGGGCCTGTACGAAGATAAGGAGTATTAAACAACCCAATCTGTCCCAAGCTGAAGAAACTTGCTTTGAGCCCTTAAGAAAGTATGCGAGCCCTTGCGGCGTCGCTCCCCCTAGTAATTTTTGAGACCCCTTTAGTTTTCCAACTTTTTTAAATACTAAACTACCCCTCACATGATTAGAGTTAATAATAAGAATTAGAGTTAAGTATATACTTAAGGTTTTGGATAATTTTGGTGAGAGAAAATCAGAATTTTGGGGAGATTTTTGTGTGGAGAGGGGAAGAAAAAGAGGGAAAAAATTTTTTTTTGGTGTGATTCTTGTTTTGTTTGTGTGTTTTCTGAAATGTTTGGGGGGGATAACATTGATGAACCTCATCGTAACAAACATACAATGATCGTTGCGAGAAATCCGGTTATTGGAGAATCTTCATCGTCACGAAACGTTTTACCGGAAACTCAAGAAAACAACGATTTCGATGATTTTTTTGTCCCAAATCCTGAAGATGAGCACTTATATGATGAACCCATTGCTTCGAATACACAGGTATACTTCAAAATCATGTTTTATGGCCGAAATCGAGCTAAAGGTGAGACTTTTATGTCTCACCAGCGCCATATTCGGCCCCTATTATGGAAGCCGAATGTTCAAGACGAAGAACAGTTTGGCTGCCATAATAGGGGCCGAATATTGTTTTTTCGAAATATATTCACACATTCGGCCTCTAAACTTTAGCAGCCGAATCCTCATTCGGCTGCTAACCTAAGTACCAATAGAGGCCGAATGTAGGCTGCTGAATAAGAACTTGGATTCTTATTTTACAGCGTCATATTCGGCTGGTAAAAGCTCTCACAATAGGGGCCGAATGATAATTCGGCCTGTAAGTTTTAACAGCCGAATGTACATTCGGCTTCTAAAATGAGTTATCGTGCCAGCCGAATGTTAATTCGGCTGGCACTCTGAGCCAAAATAAAGGCCGAATGTTGCATGCTTACATGTGTTTCTCTCTTGTAGGTTGTTCCGGGTGGTATTGAAACAACCGCCGAATCAAGTGGTCAACCAACACCAATTCGCGAAGATGAATCGAACCTTGCACTTGTGCTTTACCATGAACCTCCAGCACCAATTCGTGAGGATGATCCACGCGTGATTGAAACACGACGTTAAAGGGATGAACACATTGATCCCCCTCTTCCACGACCACAGCATTTGCGTGGGGAATATGCTCCTGGCCTGCGTAGGGATTATCGTGATTTTCTTCCTCAGCAAGTCGAAAGATTTGTCGATCATGATGAATGGCAAGCAAATGTACCTCGTAATCTTAAAAGAAAGAGGGTTGGTGAGGGTGTGGAAATTTTTCCTTGTGGTTGTACACTTTGCGTTGAAGTTGCACGTCTCCGTCCACTTGTTGAGGCCAATGGCGGACCGAGCTGGGAACTAATCCGCAGTCGAACAGGGTTTGGAACTGGTTTCACTGGTTGAGTTTTATTATGTGTTTTGGTATTGTGTGTTCTAGTTTATTTTATGTTATCGACATCTATGATGGTGAACTTCTGGTTATGAATGTATGGTTGACTTAAATCGTTGAATTTCTGGTTATGAATGTATGTTTGTTATGTTTGTTCATGTATTGATGCTTCCTATTTTGTTCCATAACCATGTGATAGTAGTTAGTGTATTTCAGGATAATAATCGGTTAATACAAAGCATTGCATACATAGATTAAGAGTTTAAAGTTTGAAAACAAAAACAAAGGATTCATAATACTTCGAAGGTTTTGAGAAAATCCTTTAGCTCATGGTAATGTGCTTCGTACTCGAAATCCTTTCCTTTACTTTGTTTCCATACCTTCAAAGTCCTGGCATAAACTTCATCCTCCGTAACATCATTCCCAAGAAAATCTCGGGCCAATCTCCCCAAGTGCATAAAATCATGAACGTTTTGACGTATTTTCCACCATCGTTCTGAGAGGCCTCTTCCATCGCGCACATATTGGTTTTGAAACTTGAAGTCATCTTCGATATACTTAAACAGGGACCTCCACTTGACATCCCCACGACTTTTTTGTAATCCATAATAGTGGATCACGTCTTTACAAAGACGTAGATCTTCTTCCAACGTAAATGGAGCGAAGCTTGGTTTGATTCGTGTTGATGGAGGAGGAGATAATGGTTTTTGAGATGGAGAACACGTATAGTAGTACTGATGAACAAACTTATCAGTCATGTTTCGATAACGTCTACGAGGAGGAGATGCTGGAGGAGGTGTTGAGATTGATTCATTTGGTTTGCGTATTAAAGATAGTATCTCTTGTGGTGATCGAGTTGGCCTCCTGGATTCATTTGACGATGAGCTTGACATTGTAGATTGATTGAGATAAAGGTTTGGAAGAAGAAGGTTTAGGAAGAAGAGTTATCTATGAAAATGAATGTTTGTGAAAGAGTCTATTTATAAAGATGAGTACCCAACGGATAGTTTTCTTGATCTCCAACGGATCTATTTTCGAACTCCAACGGATCTATTTTTGAACACAATAACTCTTTTTTGATATTATTAAACATTCGGCTTCTATTTCTAACAGAAATATAAGCCGAATCCTTATTCGGCCTTCAACATCTCACACTAATAGAAGCCGAATGTACATTCGGCCCTCACGATAATTTTTTTAGAGGCCGAATGTTTGGGTGTAAAAATTATTGAAAATCTGTGTAACATTCGGCTTCTAAAATCTAGGTATTTAGGGGCCGAATGTACATTCGGCCCTCACGATAAATTTTTTTAGAGGCCGAATGTTGGGGCGTAAAAATTATTGAAACTCTGTGTAACATTCGGCCTCTAAAATCTAGGTATTTTAGGGGCCGAATGTACATTCGGCCCTCACGATAAATTTTTTTGGAGGCCGAATGTTGGGTCGTTAAAATTATTGAAACTCTGTGTAACATTCGGCCTCTAAAATCTTGGTACTTTAGGGGCCGAATGCACATTCGGCCCTCACGATAAATTTTTATAGAGGCCGAATGTTATGGTGTAAAAATTATTGAAACTCAGTGTAACATTCGGCCTCTAAAGTCTAGGTATTTTAGGGGCCGAATGTATATTCGGCCCCCACGATAGTTTCATATTAGGGGCCGAATGTATATTCGGCCTCCACGATAGTTCCCTTTTGGAGGCCGAATGTGACCTGCATATTGATTCCCAAACATAACAAAATAACATAACCAAATAACAAAGCATTGCATACATAGATTAAGAGTTTAAAGTTTGAAAACAAAAACAAAGGATTCTATAACAAAGTTTTTCAAGTTTAAGAGTTTTAAAGATAAGAGTTGAAAGAATTCAAGAATTGAGAGTTTCATTGTCCACGCCCTCTTTTCGGGCGACCACCTTGATCATCAGCACCACCGGCTCCACTCGAACCTTCACCCTCCTTGCGCGGCCTCTTGCTTGCCATTGTGTCACTAGCATAGCTGTTAATCAATTGTTCCCATTCATCATGGCAGGCACTCCATTCGGCCACATCTATAGCTTTCTTGCACCCCATCTTAATCCTCATTTTCTTCAAAAGCCCCCTAGACTTTGAAACCTGTAGACAGTTCAAATCAAAACAAAATGCTATCAGTATTACTTGCACAACCTTATGATATCAAAACTTGACAACTTCAAAATACTTACAAATAACTCTTTCGCCTTCTCCAAAACTGAGGAAGCTTTCTTTTCACCTTTGGTCTTGCTAGATCCTTCCGTGGCCTCTTCCGCCCTCCTTTGCTCAGATACTTTGGCTTGGGATTCCCGATTAACAATAAGAGGGTGAGAAATCTTATTGTACCACTCCATGTACCCATCAGCCGTTTCAGCTGGATCGTCCGAGATGAGTCGAAATCCCTCCACACGAATATTGTTGGAGTCAAGTGAGTTCCACAGTGCAACAGTAGGTTTGGGATCATAGTTGCCACACCATGAATGGTCGGTGCTCTTGGTATCATCGCTCCCGCCACCCTTTGCATTCAACTTGAACTTACTTGTCTCCGCAACCGGGATAGTTTGAACGTATCCCAATTGCCTTAGAATACGGCGGGGATCATACATGCCATAACCAAAGGGAAAGGGTAGAGGACCATAGTACGTAGAAATCGACAAGTCTCGTTGTGAAACGATCGCACCGAGTTCAGGTTCACGGTTCTCGTAGGGCCTATAGGTGAAATCTTCGGCCTTCATCTGATCTAACCTCTTCCTCAACTCAACCAATCTTGGGCCTTTGTTCTTCAACTTGTTGATGTTCTCTATGAATTTGTATTTCGCCGTGGTAGGCATGGTACAGTCGACGCTCTCATCGACTTTCTTCACCAACTCCAATTTATCAAAATGATCATAAATCCACCCCTTCATACAATTTTAAAACAAACAATCAACACAAAATATATAAACAAGAGCATATGTGGATAGCACAGTTACATGGGTAGAGATTTACCTGGAATAAGTTCCAATTTCCTCCAAGGTTTTTAGTTTCATACCTAGAGGCCTTTCCAAGTTCGTTGATTAGATGACCAAGCGAGGCGGTTCCCCAGGCGTACTCATCAAGAGTGGTGAGATCCTCCAACAACTGCAGATAGTTTGTACTCACCAAGTTCCCCGTGCTGTCCGGAAAGATGAGGGCACCAAGATGGTACAAGACATAAGCCCCAGCGGTATGCCTCACTTCTTCCTTGTCTACAACTCTATCCTTTGATTTGGCCAAGGTTCCTTCAAACTCTTTCTTCAAGTTCGCCAACTTAAAAAATTTAATCTTGTTTTTTTTATTATAACCCCCGAAGTCTTTTTCATCCACATCTTTCTTGGCTCTACAGCATTCGAGCTCAGCTTTAGGTTTCTCCCAACCGAGGACCTTGTATGCCCAAGGATACATTTCATCCCAAGTCATATCTATAAAACCCACTCCCACTGCTTTACCTCTAACCTTGAGGCCTTGGATGTGTTTCGGGGCGTCGGCTTCTATACCAACCTCACCGAAAGGCATGTGGATTGTTGCTGTCTCCGGTTGAAACCTTTCGACGAGAGCCGAACATGTTATCATATCATTCTCGGGCATACGACTTTCTATTGCCTCCAATAGACCAGTTGCCTCCACTAGAGCCCTTACCCCTTGCACCTCATTGTCAAGAGTCCATTTGGCAGCTTTCTGAGCTCTAAGTAAGCGGGCTGCATTAGCGGTATCCTACAACCCAACATAAATAAATAAGAAATCAATAACATAAATAAACGAATTGACCATTGTTTCTCAGTCGGTACACATACCTTGGTCTTATAGACTACGGAAGCATACGACTCCGCGTAACCAATCAACACCTTACCACCATCGCGTGGAAGACCATGGGGTTTTCCGTCGCTTCTAGGGTCTAGCAACAAGTCACGTGCAGGAACATTGCTATGGATATTACGAGGAGTCGAAACCACCTTCTCTTTGCCTTTCCTTGATGGTTGGGGGGCTTCTTTTTCAACATCTTCTTCAATGTCTTCTTGTTCTCTCCCCATCTCCGTAGATGATGGTTCACGGATAAGCAAGGCCCCCGGCTTTTTGCCCCTATTTTCAGCACCCAAGGGTTTATCAGCATGGCGACCTACCGGTGTGTCTCCTTTTTTGTGAGGAGAAACTTCCATTTTCCTCTTCTTATTCCTAATATGTGTCATAAATTCAACTTAAAACAACCAATTTCAACTCATACAACAACCACAAAAATTAAAACACCAAAACAAGAAGAATTCAACACATTAAGCAGTACACACAACAATAATTCACAATTGAGCAACATGGTAAGAAAGTGAAATCATTGAAACAGTTGAACATTCGGCCCCCATTCTGGGTTTTTTAGGGGCCGAATGTTGATCTGTAACGGGTTTTTCTGCCCTAAATCCTTCGATTCAAGCATCAAAACAACATGAAACTTCAATAAAACAGCATAAAAAGCAAATGTGATGAAATGGGTTAGCGAAAATACCCTCGAATCGCTGCCATATCTCCTTTTCCACGCTCGATTCGAGTTTTCTCTTGAACTTGGGCAAGAGTTGGTTCTAACTCTTCCGGGGGAGATTCGGGTTGTTTATCACCTCGACCAGCCTTTTGTTTCGTCCTCACCATGATGATATAGAAGTCAAGCGATTAAGTTTTTGAAATCGACGAGGTCGATGATTTCGCGATGAATTTTCGCGAGGAAAACGGTTTTTTTTGAGAAGAAGAGGAAAAGAAGAGAGAGGCAGGCGATGAGAGTTTTGATGAGAGTTTTTTTTTTTTTTTGGGTTTTGGTTTAAAATTAAGTATATATATGTTAATTAGTGAAAGGGTATACTAGTCATTTCAAGTGTTAGTTGAGGGATAACTTAGTCATTTCATTGCAAGGGCTGAATGGTAATTTCTGCGGCGCAAGGGCTCGCATACTATCTCAAGGGCTCAAAGTAACTTTCTTAATTTTTTGTCTTCCAAGCTTATTTTTTCCAAAGTCATAGCCCATAGGCATCTAAGCCCATTTATGCACAACTGCCTACCCTAAAAAAAAATTGCCTACAGAATTGTCACATAACATTCCACCACGCACATAAGTGCATCATGGTGGTTGACTCTGATACCAAATGTTAGGGTACCTCAACTACCAATCCTAATTGGTCACAAATCCCTGGATAGAACTCATCTAATAAACCGATCTGTTAGTTGAGGGAACCCAAAGACCTGTGAACTACCATATTTTGCACCATCTAGGCGATGTGGGACTAGGGACCTAACATTTTTACTGTCTGTCTTACTTTGGACGGTCAACCGGAACATTCAATTTTTGATGCAAAACCACAATTCCAAGCTTCCAAGTTTCTGCTCGAATATGATTGGATTCTGTTCCATCGATTTGATTTCTGGTCCTCACAGAATTGGAAAGAAACAAATATTCTTTTTTCCAGTCTAAATCTAGTCTAGTTACTAAAAGTCTGAAGTCCAAGTTAGGAACGTACTTTCTGTTGGAGCGAATCATTGGCTGTGGTTGAACTTGCAAGCCAAACTACTGAAAATTACAAATACCTTACAGGAGATTGCTACACCAAAGACATTGCAAAGAAAAGAATTGGCTAGTTTCAGTCCGCTAGAACTCTTGCTCATGTCCATACCACACATTCTTGTTTGCTGTTACGTACATCGGAAAATCAGGTAGTAGCGGAGGTGTGTTGCCGCGATAACTAATAAATGTCTACAGTGCAAATTGTGCACTTACTGGGGCACTTTCTGGATTCATGATCTAGCTTCTTTAAGTGGGTTTCATGGCCATTTCCATATTTTAATGATACCCTCAAGAAAAGAAGAAATGTGCTGCTCTTATTGCTAATTTACTTAGGGATGCCTTGGCCGGCTGAGTCACAAAATGATGCTGCAGACATTTGAAGAAACAAAATTATGGAAAGCAACAATTGTATTAACGATTCTTTAATTTGGAGAGTCTCATCTAACTCTGCACAATCAATTAAAGAAAAACATGAAGGTTTTGTATTTACATGGGTTGTAACAACCCTTTACAAAAAAAATTGGCTATCTAAAAACTCTAGCACTATCCAGCTTTCTATGTTGTTTTTCCTCTTTCAGGAAGCATTCAATTGGGAGGTGAGATCAACGAATACGGAAACTTTGCACGGAATTGTGAGACCTCCCATTGGATGATGGAATCCAAACTCCTCTTCAGCACGGCTCAGTAAGTCTTGGAATAAAGGATGGTTCAAGTAAGACACCGGAACGACAAACCTCTTCTTTTCGGTATCCCCACATAGACAGCAAAGTGCCCTTTTGGAACATCTGACGACGTAGAAGATTGGCTACGAGTAAGAAAAGACGGTGACCTGAGAATCTGCTTGGATTGAGTAACTACGGAACACAAACGAATCCCCATTTGGTGTGAATAGAATTAAATCAAGATTACGAAATGGTTTGCTAACTAGAAGATAGCTGCAGAAGTAAGAAACTGAATGAGAAGATGAAGATGCATGGAGATGGATATAAAATGAGTTAACTAAGTTGCATTTATAAAGGTTGAGACCTGAGGCTGTGCCTCACTTTGTTGCACTGTCCAATCAGGTGGAACGACTTGGTGTATTGAAAACACGCGCCAATCAGGTACATTCAGGACCCACCAAATTCAATTACCACATGGCTTTGCTCATCAAGCAACTAACATAAACTTCTTCTAATCTAATTCATGGTTATGCTGCCCACACTCCCCACTTGTAGGCAGCCATAATCTTTACGGAAAAACACTAGGCCATGTGATTCTGTTAGTTCTTAGCAATGAGAGAAATAGGAGATGACATAAGTTCTGAGTCTTATCCAAAGAAATGATTGAAACAGATACATGGAACATAGTTACTGCCTGCTTCGGCCAACACGTTTTTCTCCTTGTCATATCATAGAAAACTAATACTAAAGGCAGGGAATTTTGTAGCAGATTTTCCTGTCCAGCTTGTTTATACAATTCTTTTCTGTGCTCAACAAACTTTCCATTTCTATACAGGTCCATTTGCTCAAGTGGTTGGGATGAATATGATATATTTTCTGCAGCGACATTTTTGGTCGATGCAATGTGTACAAATATACATAGATTATTCACCTCATTTGGGCAAGCTATTACCTGCTGGTGCATGCACATTAAAGCCAATCCTGAATCTTGTTATCCCATATTGACTTTCATACTAAAAACTAATAAAATGGCTCAATCAGGGCACTATGCGAATTTTGACTTCCATACAAACCCACTGTTCCAATACACGTTTAAGCATTTCAGTGTTTAGTCAAGAAACTTAGGTTTATTGGTCAGCATTAAGTTGTGGTCTGACCATATGTTCACAACCAAACTAGTAGGAAGGAAGGAATGTACTATCTTATCTTCCCAATTGGGTCACGGTTGCCACATGAACGTATATTTGTGAACCAAATTTCGTCAAGAATTCTTGGCTGTAGCTCAATTTTATTTGGCATGCAAAGACATTTTGAAAATTACAAGCACCTAACGTAACAGGATATAGCTTTTCCAAGGACCTAACGAAAGGACTACGGTAGTAGATAGATTCTCTGTTTAGGCTAATAGAGTAAGGTTTGCTAAAGTGTGTGAAGAGTTCATGTGCAAGTGGTGTAATGAGAGTGTAAGTTTAATCTGTCTGAGAGAGAGTTTTGTAAAGAGTGTGACTGGCACGTGTGCAAGTGTTGATCGAGTCAATTGTGTGTCTGAGCTATATAAGCTCAGGTTTGGTCTGTCTGTAGATATTATTATCTTCTTCTATCAATTCATTCATTGAATTAAATCGTGATTGCAGCCATGTAGACATCCAATCTACTATGGTATCAGAGCAGAGATTACCAGCAGAGATTTGAGCGAATCAGTTGAGGTAGAAGAGCTAATTCCACTCTAAGGATTATTGGCAATCTTCAAGAGCTCAAGTGAGAAGACCAAATTTCAAACCGAAGTTCATACTTAATCCGTATTGTTGACGTTTTGCGTAGTATCAAGAGAAAATCAAACTCCATACCAACCTCTTGAACAAATCGTCACCTCACAAAACACCTCCAAGCTTCAACAAACCTCCATTACCGACTGTAGAAAAAATTTCTGATGAAGGAATTAAACCTAGAACCAAATTAACCTGTCAATTTAAGCTTTAGAAGCAGAACAAATTCAAAAACAGATCTCGATTTACTTTCTCTCAACAGCAGCAGGAGAATTTTGAGAAGTTGAGATAGAAATTGAAAAGATGATTCAATAACTAAGAGACAGCGGAAGTAGGATCTTACCCTGAAAACCTAATTAGGTTTTCAGCTCTGATACCATAGTAGATTGGATGTCTACATGGCTGCAATCACGATTTAATTCAATGAATGAATTGATAGAAGAAGATAATAATATCTACAGACAGACCAAACCTGAGCTTATATAGCTCAGACACACAATTGACTCGATCAACACTTGCACACGTGCCAGTCACACTCTTTACAAAACTCTCTCTCAGACAGATTAAACTTACACTCTCATTACACCACTTGCACATGAACTCTTCACACACTTTAGCAAACCTTACTCTATTATAGGCTCAACTATTGTTGCGAAGTTCTTGTAAAACGCAGTGTGTGCCCACAGTTTGAGAAACAAAATTAGTCAGACATCATAAAGTCGGGTTTAAATCCATTTCTGTCATTGTGGTTAACACTGTACAATTTTGCTCTTGGTATAAGTAACCATTTTATCCGTATAATTGACAGCTTACCGGAAAAAAAATACTAACAAGAAGGCTAATTACTGCTCTGAATTGCAGAGCTTTGTAGAAGGTTTATGTATGTTCGTCAGATAAAAACCAGCACAAAATTTCAAGACACTATACAGCAATAGAAGTGGATTTATGGAAGTAGAAATATCGTATTAAATGATTCTTTAAATGGGGAGAGTCTTTCATAACTCTACACAATCAAGTAAAGAACAAAAACAAAATCACTATATACAACTATTCGGACTATCTGGCTTTTGTTCTTCTTTTATGATGCATTCATTTGAGAAGTGAGTTCTATGAATGCGGCTTCTTTGCAGGGAATTGACAGACCTCCCATCGGATGATCGAAACCAAACTCTTCCTCTGCACGACTTAGCAAGTCTTGAAATATAGGATGGTTCAAGTAAGACACTGGAACGACGAATCTTTTCTTTTCTACGTCTCCGACGTAAACAGCACAATGACCTTTAGGTACATCTGCAATTGATCCTGATGCTGTTCGAGTTAGTCTGAGAATTTGCTTTGAGTGCGAAACCATTGAGCGCAAACGGATACCCATTGAAGTAAAGGGATGGAAAAGTGATCTTAATTCTTAAAACAGTTTGCCGAAAGATAGCTGTGTATGAGTTTCAGATGAGGTAGCTGGAGATTTGTGGATGACTATGGATAACTTGAATATATTGAGTATTTATAGAGTTTGAGCAAGTGATAGTTTTTCATTCGCCCTCCCAAGTGGGTGGTTTTCTGTTTAGAAATGAAGGCGGCAATCGGTTAAGTTCCAGGACCTACCTGTTTATGACTCACATGGCTTTGCTCATCCAAATTAGCAAGAATCTCTCAAACTCTTTCAACCAATCCAGTGTTGTCAATCCCAGTTGCAGCTGTGAAGTCATAATCTAAATAAAATAGAGAAAAAAACTATTCCATGTGAGATTGTTAGCTCTTAAGTTTCAACAACCAGAGGATGATGACATGACTTCTGAGAGCCTACTGTCCTAAACAAGGTAATGAAATGATTGAAACTGACTAGATTCCTCCCTTTTCATAGAAAGGATTGGTCATTCTGCCTGACAAGTCAGTAACGGATCGAGTTCTCGAAATCTCTGGTTAGATTCTTTCTTTCTTCTTACGGAAGTTTGAAAGAGAGAGATCATAGAGTGGGTCTAAATTCTGAAGCAGTTGAGAATTTTCTGGATCATCAATATCTGCTTCTACTGTGGTGAACCTGGTCACCATGTCAAAATTTAATTACCACATGGCTTTGCTCATCAAGCGACTAACATAAAATTTCACTAATCTAATTCATGGTTATGCAGCCCACACTCCCCACTTGTAGGCAGCCACAAACCATTAAAAAAAAAAACAAGGCCATGTGATTCTGTTAGTTCTCTGCAATGTGAAATAGGAGATGACATAAGAAGTTCTAAGACTTTTCCAAAGGCCTAGCAAGGAAATGATGGAAACAGATAGTTTTTTCCAACTTGGCATGCTTATTATCTCATATTATATCTGCCTGCTACCGCGAACACGTTTTGTTCCTCGTCGTAGCATTAGAAAACTAATAAGATTTATCACAAAGGCAGGAAAACTTTGCACCAGATTCTTCTGTCTAGCTTGTACTATAATTTATTTGCGTTCTGAACAAACTTTCAATTTCGGTACAGGCCCATATGTTAAGTGGTTGGGATGATATGTTTTGTTGGAGAAAATGGGTATTTTAATGTTTTTGTTGGTCTTGGTTGGAATTGATCTTGTGACCTCATGGTCACTAGGATGCTTGCTCATTTTTTTGAGTGAATGAAATGTGATATCCTTTAGTCCCACATGGGTTAATACTAGAAATGAATGCCACCATATGAGTAAGGAGCATTCCTACTCTTATGGGTGGGAGCGGGTGAGCAAAAAGATATTGCTATCCCTGATGCCCAAAGCACACTTGTGCGTGTCAACCAAGTACCTAAACCGCCTTAAATATTTTCTACTATTTTTAAGGATTTTATTTATGGGAGAAAACCTTCACGCGGTGAAGAGGAGTTTTATTTTGGGTAAAATCCGATTTCCTGATTTACATGAGTTTCTTTAACGCTTAATTTTCTCTCCTTGTCTTACAAGTAATCGAAAATTCTTTTGCAAGTAACCTTAGACGTAAACCCTGATAGTCTCTCCTATAAATACAAGACGTTTTGCTCTTCTCTAATCATCCCAGAAGCGGCTACTATCCCGTCTTCTTTTCCCCTCTTCTTGCTTTGTTTTGCGCACATTGCTTGTTTATTTCCTTCCTCCTCATGTTGCTAAGTTCATGATTGGGTGTTGATTGTTGTGCTGACATTCATCACATCGGGCAGTTTTATCCTGGACACATCCTCGATGTAGGGGGTATAACATCACTCATCTTGAGTGTACCCGCGAGCTATTGTGTTAAGGACAGTTTGTTGAACAGGCGACTCTGTCCTCGTAGAAGCGGTTAGGGTTTATTTGCAATTCAGTTTTGATATATTACCTTGATACATCTAATATCTACTTTGATTGTTGCAAGATTTCCAACAATCTTAACACAATATTATTCGTCTTGTAACAATGGGAAAGAATGATGTTGAAGCACCAGCGAAGTTCAACGGGAAGGATTTCAAGAGATGGCAGTCAAAGATGTTGTTTTACTTAAGCCATCACAGCTTGGATGAATATGTGACTACGTCGTTTGATGATGCTTTGACTGAAGAAGAGAAGACCAATGATGATAGGGTTGGCGAATGGACAAGAGGCGACTACATGGCTAAGAATCATATTCTTAACCGTCTGGAGGATAGTATGTATGATTTTTACAAAGCAAAAGAAAACTTTTATGCTTTTGATCTGTGGCTGCACTAGAAGCCAAGTACCAAGCAGAAACCGGTGGAGCGAAGAAATTCTTGGTAGCCAAATTCCTGGAATACAAGATGGTGAACGACAAACCTATGGTTGATCAATTCCTGGAACTACAGAAAATTATCGGTGAAATACTTGCTAAAGGTATAGTGATTGATGATACTTTTCAAGTGTCTGCTGTGATTGAGAAATTACCTTCGTCGTGGTCTGAGTACAAGAAAAGGTTGAGACATGAAACTGGAGAAATCAACATGGTTGAATTGGGAAAGAAGATTCAAGTTGAAGAGATGATGTGTACCAAAGACAAGGTTGTTTCCTCTGCCAAGGACAAGGACATGTCAAACAAAGCTCATGTTTCAGAACACAAGTCGAGAGGTGAAAACAGCAAACATGGTGGTAAGCGTGGACCTCCAAAGGGAAAAAGTATTTTTCGTAGACCTGATTCTGGCATTATTAAAAGTATTAAGGGTGATTGATATGCGTGTGGTAAGAATGGTCACATGGCTAAGGACTGTAGACAACGTAAAGACCTTAATAAGAAGAATAATGCTAACCTGGTTGAAAAGAGCAGAGACGAGTTTTCTGGCACGGTTTCTGCATGCAATATGGTAAGAAATATGAAGGAATGGTGGGTAGACTCTGGAGCTACCAAGCATGTCTGTAGAAACAGAGACCAGTTCACCTCCTACCAGAGGGTATGGGAAGGCGAAAAACTCTATATGGGCAACTCATCTGCAGCTGATGTTGCAGGAAAGGGAAACGTCGGGCCGAAGCTCATATCAGGGAAGACTCTCACATTGAATGAAGTCCTACATGTACCAGACATCTGCAAGAATCTCGTCTCGTGTGGTGTTCTAGATGATAAGGGTTTTAAAATTACAATAGAGTCTGGAAAAGTTGTAGTAACTAAGGGAAAAGATTATGTGGGTAAGGGTTATAAGACAGAGGGTCTTTATAAGCTTAATGTAAACCTTGATGAGATGAAATTGAATGATTCTTCTGCTTACTTCTGTGTGTCATTGAATGTTTGGCATGGTAGACTTGGTCATGTAAACTATAACTCAATGCATAAATTGGCTAGCGTAGGCTGCATACCCAAATTCACTAAAGATATAGAATATAAATGTGAAATTTGTGTAGTATCTAAGCATGCTAAGAAATCATTCCCCAAGAATGTCCAGAGAAATTCTAAACCCTTAGAATTAATTCATTCAGACCTAGTTGACATGAAGTCAGTTCAAACTAGAAACGGTAAAAAATGGTTTGTCGCATTCATAGACGATTGTACTAGATACTGCCAGGTATATTTGCTTAGAGGTAAGGATGGTGCCTTAGAAGCCTTTAAGATGTACAAACGTGAAGTCGAAAACCAATTGGGTGTTACCATTAAAACCATAAGGTCTGATAGAGGTGGCGAGTATGAAATTCTTGTAGGAGAATTTTGCTTAGAACATGGTATAATACATGAGACAACGGCTCCTTATTCACCTCAATCAAATGGTGTAGCTGAACGTAAGAATCGTACCCTTAAAGAGATTATGAATGCCATGTTAATTAGTTCAGGACTACCTGCAAACTTGTGGGGGGAGGCCATCCTCTCAGCTTGCTATATCCTGAATAGAGTACCCTTTAAAGGATCAGAAAATAAAACTCCATATGAGTTATGGAAAGGTAGACAACCATCTTATGCTTACTTCAAAGTGTGGGGGTGCTTGGCAAAAATGGCCATTCCTCCTCCTAAGAGAACTAAGATAGGACCTAAAACCGTTGATTGTGTTTTCATAGGGTATCCTGAGCATACTAGTGCTTATAGATTTATGGTTGTGAGTTCTGATATTGCTGACATTGGTATGAATACTGTTATGGAGTCTAGGGATGCTGAGTTCTTTGAAAATATTTTTCCAATGAAACCTGACACTCGTAAGAGATGTTTAGATGATACCCTAGACTTGCCTTCCACTAGTCAGTCAATACCTTTAGAGGAAAATGACTCAGGAATAGAACCTAGAAGAGGTAAAGGGGTTAGAATTGAGAAAACCTTTCCTGATCATGTGACTTGCTTAGCTGAGACTGATCCACAGACTTACGCTGAGGCAATGTCTAGTCCTGAAGCTCCTTTCTGGAAGGAGTCTACAACTGATGAAATTGATTCCATTGACAAAAACGGAACCTGGGAGTTAGTAGATTTGCCACCAGGGTTTAAAGCCTTAGGTTGTAGATGGATCTTCAAGAGGAAACGTAAGATAGATGGAACTGTAGAGAAGTACAGGGCTATATTGGTAGTTAAAGGCTACAGACAAAGAGAAGGAGAAGATTTCTTTGACACCTATTCACCAGTAAGTAGAATTACCTCCATTAGGATGTTAATTGCGATAGCTGCTGTTCATAACCTTGAGATACATCATATGGATGTCAAGACATCATTTCTAAATGGTGAGTTAGATGAAGAAATCTACATGGAACAACCTGAGGGCTTTGTAGTGAAGGGTTGTGAAAACAAAGTGTGTAAACTGATTAAATCTTTATATGGACATAAACAAGCACCTAAACAGTGGCATGAAAAATTTGATCGTGTAATGATTTCTAGTGGTTTTAAAATTAATGAATCTGACAAGTGCGTTTACACTAAACTTGTTAAGGATGCCTGTGTTATTGTATGCTTGTATATTGATGATATGCTCATATTAGGTACAAACATAGATGTGATTAACTCCACTAAGAAATTACTTAATGAGAACTTTGAAATGAAGGACTTAGGCCCAGCAGATGTCATCTTAGGGATGAAAATTAGAAGAAATTCTAAAGGCTATAGTTTAAGTCAATCTCATTATGTAGAGTCGGTGCTTAAGAAGTATAATCAGTTTAATTGTAAACCTGTTAGCACTCCTTACGATTCTTTGTGTCATATCGGGAAGAATAAGGGTGAGGGAATTAACCAACTTGAATACTCAAGAGTCATAGGAAGCTTGATGTATTTGATGAACTGTACGAGGCTAGACATTGCCTATGCAGTAAGTCGGTTAAGCAGGTATACATGTAATCCAGGGCAGATGCATTGGGAAGCACTTATTAGAGTGTTGAGGTACTTAAAGTACTCTATGACCTATAGTTTAAACTATATATGAAGGGTATCCTGCCGTCCTTGAGGGATTTTGTGATGCAAACTGGATAGCAGACTCAGATGAGTCTAAGTCTACGAGTGGATATGTATTCACTCTAGCTGGAGGGTTTGTTTCTTGGAAATCTTCCAAGCAGACTGTTATTTCTCGATCCACTATGGAGTCTTGAGTTTATTGCGTTAGATAAAGTAGGAGAGGAAGTCGAGTGGCTAAGATGCTTTTTAGAAGACATTCCTCTTTGGCATAGGCCTGTGCCAGCTATATCTATACACTGTGATAGTCAATCTGCGATCGCTAGAAGTAATAACAGTATGTATAATGGGAAGTATAGACATATACGTCGTAGACATAATTCGTTAAAGCAACTAATCTCGACCGGCGTTATTTCCGTGGACTATGTAAAGTCAGAGGAGAATATCGCGGATCTTTTGACGAAAGGATTGGGAAAAGAGAAAGTTAGTTGTGCATCGAGGGGGATGGGACTTAAGCTCACTAATTAAAATTTATTATGGGGGACACTCAACCTTACAGACTGGAGATCCCAAGAATAAGGTTTCAAATGAGATAACTAACCTGTAATAATGAAAGCTAGGCACTATCAAGAGAATTATATTCTCTGTCCCTCCCTATGGTGTTTTTGTGTGATAGTGCATGACTGTGTGTGAAGGATGACTTTTAATAAGTCTTAATGAGTTCCATAGTTTCAATTTAAGATTGAAGTGGGGTGTAGCAGTAGCACTCTTGATGGAAGCTCACCTATCTGAATGAGGAAGTGGGGTCGCTTCCTATGAGAACATGAGCCGGTTCTCTAGAGCATTCTGAGAAACAGGATAAGTCCATGGCCGAAACAACTGA
This sequence comes from Papaver nudicaule, assembly GCA_023529015.1. Classification (NCBI taxonomy): domain Eukaryota; kingdom Viridiplantae; phylum Streptophyta; class Magnoliopsida; order Ranunculales; family Papaveraceae; genus Papaver; species Papaver nudicaule. The sequence continues at coordinate 911 of JAJJMA010195131.1, read as the reverse complement.
CACAACCGTATCGAACTTAGCACAACCTGGATGATGCCATGTGGGGGTTATCGCAAGTTACACTAAACGCTAGCAGTTCAAGACATCGCGTTCACTGTACTTAGCAAGTAGCTTCGGTAATTTCTCACTAAAGTAAAAGGTTCAATCCTTTGGACACCTTTGCTTATGTGGTGGATTCCGCATTCTGATTTTATCGAGATTTCATTCATGTGGGGGATTGTTGGAGAAAACGGGGTTTTTTAATGTTTTTGTTGGTCTTGGTTGGAATTGATCTTGTGACCTCATGGTCACTAGGATGCTTGCTCATTTTCTTGAGTGAATGAAATGTGATATCCTTTAGTCCCACATGGGTTAATACTAGAGATGAATGCCACCATATGAGTAAGGAGCATTCCTACACTTATGGGTGGGGGCGGGCGAGCAAAAAGACATTGTTATCCCTGATGCCCAAAGCACACTTGTGCGTGTCAACCAAGTACCTAAACCGCCTTAAATATTTCTACTATTTTTAAAGATTTTTATTTATGGGAGAAAACCTTCATGCGGTGAAGAGGAGTTTTATTTTGGGTAAAATCCGATTTCCTGATTTACATGAGTTTCCTTAACACTTAATTTTCTCTCCTTGTCTTACAAGTAATCGAAAATTCTTTTGCAAGTAACCTTAGATGTAAACCCTGATAGTCTCTCCTATAAATACAAGACGTTTTGCTCTTCTCTAATCATCCCAGTAGCGGCTACTATCCTGTCTTTTTTCCCCCTCTTCTTGCTTTGTTTTGCGCACATTGGGTGTTGTGCTGACATTCATCACATCGGGCAGTTTTATCCTGGACACATCCTCGCTGTAGGGGTATAGCATGACTCTTCTTAAGTGTACCCGCGAGCTATTGTGTTAAGGACAGTTTGTTGAACAG
>JAJJMA010195126.1:17146-29123 GCA_023529015.1 Papaver nudicaule | reverse complement strand
GGGGGCGCCTGTGTTGTGCTTTGACTTGGTCATGGAAAGGTGACGTATTGGGTGTGCTCCTTAAAGGTTTTCAGTGCCCCATTGGCCAGGTTTGTTAGTGCCCTTGTGTTAAATCGATTCTTGTTATGAGAGGCAGCGTGTTCAGTGCGCTCCTTAAGGGTTTTCGGTGCCCAATCGATCAGGGTTATCAGTGCCCTTGTGTTAAATCGATTTTTGTTATAAGAGGTAGCGTGTTCAGTGCGCTCCTGAGGCAGCGTGTTCAGTGCGCTCCTTAAGGGTTTTCGGTGCCCAATCAATCAGGGTTATCAGTGCCCTTGTGTTAAATCGATTTGTGTTACGAGAGGTAGCGTGTTAAGTGCGCTCCTTAAGGGTTTTCGGTGCCCAATCGATCAGAAAAATGATAGTAAAAGAAGGGGGTGGGGGGTACATCCGAAATGTCTCCCCCTCCCCTTTTTTTTTATAAGAGAGAGGAGAATAGTGTCATAAAGACAAGAGAAAAAAAACAAAAAAAAGGAAAAATAGGGCCGCCGTCATCATGGCTGGAGTCATCTGCTCAAGCATAATACAACTTGATCCATTTACCATTTGTCGGTGTGTCAATCTCCTTCCCGTTCATGTAGTTGAGGTAATAATAACCACTCTCCGCGACTTTCCGTATGATGTATGGTCCGCGCCAATTTGCTGCGAATTTCCCAGCCTTTGCTTTTCTCTGCGCGTGCTTCGCAATCTTTAGCACGATATCTCCAACTTCGAAAGAACGCGGTATCACTTTCTTGTTATAATAACGCGCCTTAGTGGCTCTGTAAGTTTTTGCAAACTGCTTCGCCCTGGCCCTTCGCTCTGCGAGTGCATCAAGATGCGCGATTCTGTTCACGTTGTCTGGTTCAGTGTGGATTGCCATAGCCACCCTGGCGGATAGCACCGCGACTTCAGCTGGTAGGATAGCATCCTCTCCATATACTATTGAATAAGGAGATGCCCCTGTAGAGCTGCGCTTGGAAATCCTATATGCCGATAGTGCCAGAGGCAGTTGTTCGTGCCAACTTCTGTGGTGATCGTGGACAGTTTTGCTCAAGATTCTCAATAACGTTTTATTAGTGGATTCTGCTAGCCCATTCCCCTGTGGGTAATATTCAGTAGATGCGTGCTGCTTTATGTTGTACTTGGCTAGCAGATCCGCCACCTTCTGGTTGATGAATGAAGTACCATTGTCCGAGCGGATAATCATAGGTGCGCCAAAACGGCAAATGATGTATTCCTTGATAAACGCAGCGATAGTCTCTCCTTCATAATTTCGTAGAGGCGCTGCTATACCCACTTGGTTGAGTACTCTGTCGCAGTGATTATATATTTGTGCCGACTGGAAGATAGAGGGTTTATGGGGCCGATCAGGTCTAAACCCCAGCTATGGAAAGGCCACAGAGCAACCACGCTGTGCAATTCTTTGTGGGGCGCTTGTATCACGTTCCCGTGAAATTGGCAGACGCCGCATCTTCTCACAAATTATGCTGTATCGACCTCCATGGTAGGCCAATAATAACCCCCCTCATGGATGTGTATGAATAACTTGCGCTTCCCTTGGTGCTCCATCTCATGAGCTTTGGTCATCACTATCTGCGCTTCCTCCTTGCTTAGACACCTTAATGCTCCGTTGTCGAAGCTTCTCCTATATAACACCCCATCGGTAATGAAGAAACGTGCTGCTTTTTTCGTTATTACTAAAGCTTCTGTCTCGTCTCCCAGGAGCAAGCCATTCTTTAAATAATTAATGTAAGGTCGTCTCCAGTCTAACTCCTCGACCGTGCAAACCTCTGACGGTTGTGGTGGTGACTGACACTCCGTGCAATCACCATGTAAGGTCGCGGCCTGCATTGCCATCTTGGGCCAGTAATACCCTCTTCTTTGTAATCTTCTGTACAGGGGGATCCGTCCTGAATGCCCACAAGTTTCTTGATGAACTTTGGCTAAAAGCCCTGCCGCTTCTTTACTTCCTACACACCGCGCCAATGCTCCACCCGCCATTCGATAATAGAGTTGCCCCTTGATGACCACAAAGGACTTTATCTTTTTGAACAACATTGACCTTTCTTCCTTGGGCTTATCGAGCTCCCTCATGATTCCTTTCCTCCAGTCATTTTCTTCTTCAAACTTCATTTCCCTTAGCCAAGTGCTGGGGAGTTCTTGTCTGTGCACAGTGATCGAGCCTTCCTCCTTGCCATTCAAATTGATTTTTGCCGCTAGAGTCGCTAAGGCGTCAGCGTGCCTATTCATGGCTCTTCCCGTGTGTCCCAATTCTATCAGGGCGAAGTTGGTCATCTGCTCCTGTGCTTCTGCGCGATAAGGTGCCAAGCGCTCCTCCTTGACATGGACATCACCGCCCGCTTGACTGGTAACTAATTTTGAGTCGCCATGCACGTGGAGTTGGGAGAGTTCCATTTGCTCAGCTAGCTTAAGGCCTATTAGGAACGCCTCGTACTCAGCTACATTGTTACTGCAAGCGAAATCTAACTTGAAGGCGAACGAGAGCAACTCTTTTCCCGGTGTTTCAAACACGATGCCTGCTCCACCATACGATCCATAGGACGACCCGTCAAAATACATGTCCCAAGCGCCTTCTTCGTCAAGCTCCTCCACTTCTCCCGGGATGTCCTCATGGATACTGGTTTCATCACTTCTTGGGAACGCGGGTAAAAGGTCTGCGATCGCTTGACCTCTTATGCCTCGGGGTCTTTGGTAGTGAAGCCCAAATTCTGACAACTATAGGAACCACCGCGCGGTTCGACCAGTCAAGTTTGGTCGTTCGGCTAAGTACACCATGGGGTTTGCCGCGGCGATTACCGCAGTTTGATGCGCTAATAGGTATGGCCTTAACTTCTGAGCCGCGTAGATCAGAGCTAAACACGCTTGATCGATCCGAGGGTATTTTACTTCAGCGTCTTTCAAGACGCGACTCACGTAGTATATGGGGAAGAGATGATCATTTCCTAAATCTTGAGCAAGGAGCGCCTCTATAGCTTCAGACGTGTATGCCAAATAAAGGTGTAGACGCTCTCCGGGTACTGGTGGTCGCAGGACTCGTGGGCAAGTTAGGCACCTCTTTTCATTTTCAAAAGCGTTTTGCTGGATTACCTCCCACTGGAACGCGCATCCCTTCTTTAAGAGTGGAGTGAAGGCGGCCATCATCTGTGCTAGGCCTGGTATGAACCTCCGGACTAAGATATTTTTCCAAGAAAGCTTTGGAGTTCCTGTACATTAGTGGGCCTATCCATGCTAAGTATTGCTTGCGCCTTTCCTGGATCCACCTGTATTCCCCTACTAGTAACCACGAACCCCAAGAATTTGCCGGATGTGACCCCAAAAGCGCATTTTAGAGGGTTCATCTTGAGCTTGTATTGTCTACAACGCTCAAACACCATCCGTAAGTGGCTGATGTGGTCTTCCTTCTTCTGAGACTTGACTACAATATCATCGACGTACACCTCAACTTGCCTATGGATCAAATCATGGAAAATGGATACCATTAAGTCGCCCCGGCATTCTTCAGTCCAAATGGCATTACCACATAGTAAAAGCAACCAAAAGGTGTTTGAAACGCGGTCTTATGCGCATCTACGGTGTTCATCCTGATCTGATTGTAACCACTGTAACCGTCCATAAACGAGAACATTTGGTGATTACTGGTCGCGTCTACTAGCATGTCCACATTGGGCACCGGGATCTCGTCCTTGGGGCAAGCCCTGTTCAAGTCTCTGTAATCGATGCAGCAACGGATCTTCCCATTCTTTTTTATTACAGGCACGATGTTGGCTAACCATGGCGCGTTCTTTATGGGCTTAATGAACTTTGCCGCTACCAATCGCTCAATTTCCTCCTTTATCGCCAAGGCGACATCCTTATGGAAAGTGCGACTTCTTTGATTCACGGGACGAGCATGTGGCATTACGTCTAAAGAATGGGTAACCAACTCCACAATCATCCTTTCTCGCTCCTCCTTCCCTAGTGATGCGTTGATCTTGATTAAACGTTCCTCCTCGTCCCCAATATTCACTTCCTCCACCTCGTCTAGGGATGGTATTTCCTTAGGCTCTTCTACTGGTAAGGATTCTGCTGTCACTTCCTCCTCCTCATCGGGAGATGGTGTCGCCCGGCTTGTGGAAGCCTCGCACAGCTGATCAGGCGGCATCATCTCCGCTGATTGTTATAACCTATATACATGTCCCCCACTCTGAGTGGTAAAGCAGTGGAATTGGGGTTCCGGCTCTAGCTTTGGTCTCTTCGCTTCTGTCGGTGTCCCTAACCTTTTAGGGCTAAACACAGACACCTTCTCTTCGACCTTCCTTTTCTCCTTAGACATAACCAAACGGGTAGGATTGAAGACTGAATTTTTTTTTCTTATTCTTCTCGTTTTGGCAAGGGGATCGTGCGAGACAATCCTATCACGGCCGCTTCACTTTGCTCCGCCGGTTTATAAAAGACAGCTTCTGTCATGTTTGCTTCCTCGGGTCCGAAAGGGTTGTTGGTGGCGGGGACCCTGTACTCTTTGCCTCAAATGTTAGTTTTAATGCATTGATGGTAGGTGGACGCTACTACTCGATGCTCACGTATCCACCCGCGACCCAATAGCAGATGAAACGAAGTGTGATCGTCTAGCACATGAAACGGTACAGACGCCCTGATTAGCCCGACGAACACTGTAAGGCATATAATCCCTATTGCTTCTTGGGTGTGACCCCCGAATCCGCGTACCACTGTCTTTCGCTCCCTGACTTCTCCTCTGGGTATCCCTTACAGATCCAGGGTGTGCACCGAAATGAGGTTCAACGAAGCTCCTCCATCGATGAATACCCTCCTCAACTGCTGCCTATTGATGGTCGCGATGAGGTATAATGGCCGTAGGTGCTCCCCTGGAATGCATATGTCACTATCATCGAAAGTAACTCTTCCTTTCGATAGTGCCTGATGCCCCGCGGCTATAGCGGCGATTGCTTGGGACGCTTCCCTAGTCCGGTCCTCGCTAAAACCGAGGGAATCGAAAAACTGCTGGGCAATGATGGTTTTGGAGAACTGAAAGGCGACACTATCCGTTCCTTCGAAGACCGGTTTTCCAATCGTTAATTCACATGCCTCCTTCTTAGAGTCTTCCCAGGGCGCCCATTCTTCATCTCTTGGATCATGAGAAATCATCATAACGTTATGCTGGGGTAAGGGATCCTTGTCTATCTTCTGTCGTCCAAGATCGATTTCCCCCGCTCTTTCCTTCCTCCAGAACGCGTTCCGAACACCATAACAATCGAGGGTTGAGTGGTTTACCCTCCAGTGAAAGTGGCAGTATCGTTCGTGCGCTTTGTTAACTATACTCAGGTCTAAAACATCGGGTGGTAAGTTGATTTCTCCATTAGCTGTCCATTGATCAACGAGGTTTTCGATTTGTTCCTTCGTGCATGGTATAGGTTGTGGAATCGGACGCTGGCTGTTGGTATTATTTCCACCCCGACCTCCTTGTGGAGCCGCACCTTGGTACGGTTGGAATGGTGCCGGGTGCTTGTTTCCTAGAATGGGCCCGCTGTTAGTGATTGTTGCGCTTAATGAATTAACTGAGTTGTACCACGTCTGCTCCATCTTTGCTTGATGGAATATTCCAAGGCAATCGGATACCCGCGCTGTTGCTTCTTCTAATTTTACAAATGTTTGGAACTGAAAGTTCGATAGGGCAAAGCGCAGTGTGGCGGTCATCCTTCCAACACAAATTTCTACCAGTCTGTCCTCTGGCACATCCTCACTCAATTCGAGCGCGTGGCTCCTGAACCTTGTGATATACTTCATGGGGTCTTCGTCAATTCCCATTGATGTTCGCGCTAGATCAACCGTAGTTACTCGTCTCTTGGCAGAAAAGAACTTTTTAAGGAATAAACGCGCCATCTCTTCCCATGTCGCTATACTCCCAGGCTTTAAGTTGTCGTACCAAGTATACGCGGTATCAGATAAAGACTTCGAGAATTCCTTCATGCAAAGGTTTCCATCTCTTGAATGTTGATTCATTGTTGAGAGGAAACGACCTAGATGTTCTCGCGCGTTCCCCTGTCCTGTGTATACCTTAAACTTGGAGATGTATATTCGCGCGGGAATTTGTAAGCGGCGACTTCCTTTGTGTATGGCGGGTCTAGGGAGCTGTACCCATGATCTTTCTTTGCCACACGATAGTGCTCTTCAATATATTTGGCTAGGTCTTCCTCAGAAATCTTTCCACTTGACGCGCTAGGGTTTGCCACTTCCGATTGAGTTTCCCTTGTATCGGCGGGTGTTGGTTTTTCGGGGACTATTCCGGTGACATTTGTTTCCTTAACAATTCCGTCGGCCGGACTGGCGTCTCCCAATAAGGACGCGTCTTCCTTCTGTCTTATCAAAACCATCAACCGCTGCTGCCTCTTTGTATATGCCGCCAGCTCTTGCCGCATATCATCCAGACTTTGACTTGGCGCGTCGTTGCTGATAGATGGTACGATTCCTTTGCTTCCCTGAGTTAATGTTGTTTGTGCACTCGGGATTCCTACTGACACTCTCTCGTTTCCTCGGACATCTTCGGTATCGCTGTTCGTTGGCTCGTTTTCTAATAAGACGTAATCCTCGCCTGGCACGGGGACCTGTTCGACACTCTTCTTCGACGCGCTCGTTGTTTCTCGCACCGACTGCATTCCGCTGGACTCGGTCTCCCGGTGTGGTCGCCAACTGTGAATAGGGTAATATGCTAATTCGATCCGAGTCACAGAGGTAGCGATTCTCTCGATTTCATCTCTCTCTCTCTCTCCTTTTCTAGGGAAATTGTCCAACCTCTCCCAAAAACTTGTCTAATGATCCTCTTAGAGCCTTATTTATAGAGATCCCCTTTTATCCTTAGGTTGCCACGTTTCTTCTTAATCACTTATTCACATAATTGCCACCCCTTATCTCTAAGATCTCTAAGATTCCTTAAATCCAAGCCCATTTAGATAGGCCTAAATAAGCATATGTTAAACCCATTAGGACCTACTAGACTTGGGGTATCCACAATCGTCCTCATCGAAAGGTTAAAATTCTTAATGGTTTCGTATTTACCAATTTTATCATTTAATAGTCGATGATGTTGTATATATTGATCGGAGGATCGAAATACTGAGTTCTCTTGGCACATAGGTTTTATCCAAGTAACCAATGAATTAGAACATTGTGGGAATGGAGTTTGATTTTGGAATAAGTACTTGAACAGCCTACGCGTTCATATGTTGTAGGAAAATTCCTGAAATCTTGATAGTGGCCAATATGAACGCATTCATATACAAGTCAGAAAGTTCTGAACTCGTATGCCACACACGTGAACGCGTTCATATTCAGTTGAGACATAAAATTTCTTTAACTCTCGGAACTCTTGTCCACCCATTAGTCTTTCGTGTTCACAGATATTTCCGCGAACCCTAATGTGTGGTTCAACTTGTTGATCCACTGCATTTTCCTTCACTTGATCAAGGCGAGTCTTCTCACCACCTTAGGTTATATGTCGATGGGCTTGTAGAAGATTGAGCTAGACCTCTAAGTAAGCCTATGGACTTTTCACTCAAGGTTTCTTAACTTTCACGCAAAGCCTCCCTTGTTGATCAATATAAATAGATGACCTCATGCAAGATACAAACCAATCCTATGCACATCTGTGTATCCTTGCATAAAGGTTGGACATCATCTCGAAGTCCTTTTCTTAGACTACGACTATTTAAAAGACTTCACCTGAGGACCGTGAAGCACATGTTAGAATTAATATTCCTGATCCTGTATCTTAGGTCGATTGTTTTGTTGTTGTCAATTCAATCAATAAAGACCAAATATTTGATATAAGCTTCGTACGGATGCACTCGGTATAATAAGTCCTACAAGCTCCATAATGATATTCACGAACTAGGTCTTGAATCGAGTTCGTCACGCGTTATGAGGTAAAGCTAGTTAGGCTAGATCAATAAGCCCTAATTATCATATCGATTTCCATTAACCTTAACTTTAAGTCTAAAGGAAATCACCTATCGTATTCTTTGTTGAAAGACAAATCGAGTACAACCAAGCAACCTGTTAGAGGCAGGGTAGCGGTAGTCTTCACGAAGGGAAGTGGAGCAACTCCCAGGCATGTAAAGAACGCCGGCTAAGGGAATCTAGTGCGTAGGTTTCTGCGGGAGGCGAGAGACATAGGATCATAACGCTAGATGAGTTGCTTGGAGGGTTAATTCGGTCTCGATAATTCCTGTCCGAAGTCTGATAGTAGGCTAGCGTCTCGTATAATACTGTGTGTGTTCAAATCTGGACTAGGTCTCGGGGTTTTTCTGCTGGTTGCGGTTTCCTCATTACCAAAACTTCTGGTATCTTGCATTACTTTTACCTTCCATATTATATTGTCTCTGATCTAAATATTTAAAGTATTGCAAGTTTGTTGATTCGACCCTTGAGTAAATCCATCTCTATTGAGATCTAAAAGAACTTGTTCTTGTTAGGATTCAGTTCTTGAACAAAGAACTCGACTCGGGTTATTACTTGAATATTGATTTTTGAGATCGTTCAAGTAAATCTGATCAACTAGGTTCACGAATTAAAAAGTTGGTGGTGTATCTTGATATCCCCTCTTTTGCACCTTCCATGGACCTTTTTCAACCAGATGAGTTTTATCATCAAAACAGTTAACTTTGATAATGAAAAAATTATTACTTCTGCTAGATTTGGAGATGCTAAAACCTTTTGAGAGGTACAAAGTTCTCTTTATACAGTTTGTGAGATCCATAATGATAGCTTTTTTTGTTGCTTACCAACTTTCCTAAGAAAGATAAGGACCAATCTTTTTACTTTTTTTGTTGCTTTTTTTGTTGTTTACCAACTTTCCTAACAGTAGCTCTAAAACCGATGTTTTTAGGGTTACTTTGCTCATGATCGAAGATTTTTAGCTTGGCAACAAGGTCACTTCTTGTTATGTCTAAGCCGTGTACTTCCTGGATGGCATGTTTCTTTGATTCGTACATTGAGGATAATGACCTCAGAATTTTACACACAATGTCCCTTTCCGGAATATCTTTACCTAAAGTGTGACATGCATTTACTATCTCAGACAATTTGTGGTTAAATTCTTCAAAGGTAGCATCCTCAAGCATTCGAAGGTTCTCCCAGTCAGACATGAGGTTTTGAAGTCTAACTTCTTTTTCTGCTGAATTCCCTTCGAACACGGTCCTTAATCTAATCCAAGCCTCTTGCGAGGTTGCACATGTGGCCACGTGATGGAAAAGATCAGGTGTTACTGCATGGATGATAGCGTTAAGCCCATCATAGTTTTTCTTAGCGGCGATAATTTCCACGTCATCGTAATCCGCTATGTCTTTGGGGACAGATACTTCACCAACTAGATTAATAGGTGGTGTATATCCTTATTCGACATAAAACCTAAGTTTTGAAATCCCGGGCTTGCAAAAACGATCTCATTGCAGTCTTCCACCATAGGTAGTTTGTGCCATCAAACTTTGGTGGTACGTTACAAGCTCTTATGCTTTGTCCCATAACTCACAAGCCGCGATAAACACAGACAATTACGTCTTTTATGTGTTCACTGGCTCTGATACCAATTGAAAAAGCAGGGGTACCGAAATACAACCAACTTTTCGTTTGGGCTCGTGAGTCTTATGGTCAGATCTGAACGATCTAAAAAATCAATATCCAAATCTGTATAACCTGAGTTTGGATCTCAAGGGATCAGTCTGACACAAGACAAAGTCTTGGTAAATCCAAGGGATGGATTGGGACAACGATCAGGTTATTAATAACATGCTTCTTGTGTTTGCTTTAATTATATAATCAGAGAATACAATGCGGAAAGTAAAGCACACAAGACACCAAAGATTTTTTTAACGAGGAAACTACAACTTGTAGAAAAACCTCGGGACCTCGTCCAGACTGAACACCGCACAGTACAAACTGTCTACAAACACTAGCCTACTATAAGACTTCGGTCTGAGATGTAGCAGAGACCAACTTAAACCCTCCAAGCAAATTGGCTACTGTCGCACTCCTTACGTCTCTAGATCCCCCACAGATCGTCACACACTTGATTCCCCTAGCTGACGTATTTTACAGGCCTAGGAGTTGCTTTAACCGCTGTTAAAGGCTTGTGTCAATAATTTCGGCTTTGCAACCTCAATTATCAACTGTATGTTTGAACTGTCCTCTATCAGTTTGACATACACAAAGTGACTTCCTTCGGATTTCTCCAGGTCATACAGAAATCTACTTACAAGCGGGGGCTGACAAGTAAACCGAGTAAACTATGCCCAACTTGTCTCTACCTCAGTTGTAAACGAAGAATCACTTAAGAAACTTATACAACTGGAGCTAACTAGGTCTTACAATACCGAGTGCAGCCGTGCGTTCCTTCCTTTCAACCCTGTGTGTTACGTATCAGTTCTTGAATGACCTTATATCAGAAGAGAAGGACCGTAGAATAGACAAGAACGTGATCAGGTTACCAAGGTTACAGGTTAGTCCGATTTCAACCACTAAGGTCTCAATCTCCTACCTGTGATTCCCAACTCTCAAGAGAAGTCTTTATAGCCGTTAGGTAATTCCCACAGAGGAATTGCTACCTAATAGAGGATGATTATACCACAACAAGCATTCACTGAAGTGAAAAGAGTTTACGATCAATTCCACAGAAAAATCTCACATATGCTTGATGCTTGCGGTTTTTCGTCCTTTAACCCTCTATTTATAGCACTCAATAAGATAGGTTGCTTAGGAATAAAGCAACTAGTTACTTGTCCCACAAGTTTAGGAAACCCTAACTTGCAAACCAAGTAAACAGAGATTTATCTCAATTGGAATTCATTAATCATTTATCTGCCAAGTGTTTTGTTAGCTCAAAAACACTTCAAGATAGAAATCCAACAGACCAGAGATAACCTTTATCTTATTGACTCATTGAGATTCGTTATATGGACCACAGAAGATATTTCGTGATAAACAAGTCCAACTAAGAGATAAAAGAGTCAGATTTTAGCCCGTGTGAAATTCTCAGAGAATATTCACCTTGGACGGTTCGCAAACCGTCCTTCTGAATTCCGGCCAGATACATCGAATATGTGGTTCACGTACATGTGCGTGTACAAATTGATGCATTTGAACTCAGGAGAAAATCCCAAGTCATTGTTCACGAACCGGTTCGTGAACCGCCTTAGTTCAGAATTAGGGTTTAACTGGATCCGCTGGAAGTTCTGGGCTGGGCCAGTACTTAGACGTGTTAGACGCCCTCAGCTATAATCCACTGGACTCTTGCTCAAGAGTACTCCTTTAGATTCACCCATATCCAACAAGTGATTTGCAAGCAAACCATTGCAATGGAAAAATGGTATCGAATTTATCTCATGCATTCTTGTAAACTTAGTATTCGTGGGAACAAATACCAACATAACAGATGGTCATGTAGACAAGAACACGATCTCAATCGCTATTAGTATCTCTACTAAAGTAGCCGACAATTTCGAAAGATAGAATAAGTAGAATAGAAGAATTTCCATAATAGTCATAGCTCCTACTAACCTTTTGTCGATGAAGAATAATTGATGTCTTCTTTGTCTTCACAGTCTTCGTCTTCAAGGTCTCTACTACTTTGTCTATATCCCAATTCTGAAATCTAAACTCTAGTAGGCTACATCAAGATTGAGTTTTGACACCTAAAACTGACAACCAGCTTGACATACCAATGCTAGTGGGTTTGACCGGACAGTGCCCTAACAAAAACTATCCTAGTCCGAGTTGTAGAGTAAACTTATCAAGGATTGTGTTTTTGTCACCTAAACTTGACAACTGACTTGAGATAGCAACATTAGTGGGTTTAACCGAGCAATGCTCTAACAATCTCCCCCTTCGTCAATTTTAGTGACAAAACCAATCTTACATATGGATTCAAAAAGTAAAATCTTTTAACCCT
>JAJJMA010195126.1:4235-17136 GCA_023529015.1 Papaver nudicaule | reverse complement strand
TCTTCAACATTTTCAAATAAGAGTGTTCCTGCAAGTGAAGATTCAAGGTAGAGATAACAAACTCAAAGTCACCACACATCTTGGTTCTAGAAGGACATAGTCCAACAAGAGTTGTTATGCAATTGAGTAGTATAAAAAACTTGTAAGCATATTGCATCGATGCTTAAAGATACTACACAATATGATATGTTCTCCCCCTTACTCAATACACTAACTTTTGCTTTGACATGACAAGCACATCGATTTTATTCCCCCTATGACAATGTCGTAGACAATTAAGATTTTACTCCCCCTTACTACAAGACTTCTCCCCATTTTTGTCACAAAAATAAACAAAAGAAAAAGAAAAATAGGAATCATCATAAAATATCATTAATCAATGTAGACAAAGGTAAACGTACTTGAAACGAGAGATAAAAAAATGCAATTCTCTCGCAATAAGAACTCTCTCACATAATGTGTCATTCCCTAAAGAACAACGCGACGACCTTGATTTCAAAACAATATGCCATATCATACTTCTAGATTTCGAAACCATATTCTTGATTATCTCATCTTATGGATTTTCAGAGTTCGAAACCTCAACGTAGGTTTTGGTAAAACTATACTTTGATTTCGAAACCATAATCTGGTTTTCGCATCCAAAAGTTATTGGTCCGAAACTTAAATATTGTGACCAATGAGAGAACATGAGTTCGAAACGATGTGTGTTGGCTAACAGTGACTTGAGAATCGAGACCAATGAGTCTTGACCATGTGAGTTCTAAAAGGTCGAAAAGACCCTAGGGTTTCCTAAAGGTTTATGTGAACCGGGAAATATAACCTGTGCTTCAAGGACAAAAAGGTGTGATGCTGAAACGTCTCTTGACCACATGGACTCTCAAGTTCGACACCAAATATTTGTGACGAGTCTAATATGTGTTTCTTGTTTCGAAACCTTAACCAAGGTTTTGTTAAACATAATCTAGAGTTCGAAACCTTACTTTAGTTTCGCTATATGGAAACTTGATTGGGGAACCTAAATTCGGTTATGGTCATATATGAACTTTAGGATCCGAAACCTTACCTTGGTTTCTGCCAAACATTGTAGATTTCGAAACCTTAATTTGGTTATCTCAGAATGCGTATTTTCGAAGTTCAAACTCTATCATTTTGATTTGTGCTTCAACGAATTAATGAGTTTAATATTCTCAGTTTGAATTAGTTCGTCTTCAATGTACAACTAAGTTGTTTGAGTCATTGTCAGAAATATGGTTGGTAGCTCTAGTTAGTAGACACGTGATTTCTGATCAATGATGTACGTGATTAGATCTTCCTATTGATATACTACTTGATCAAATATTCATTTGATTATTCATTTGATGTTTTGATTTGAATTCTTGGATATCATTAACGTGATCATCTATATTGGAATCAAGAATTCAGGAGATTCAACATTTTTCTATTGCTCGATGAATCATGAATTGTACTTTAATGGTGTATCTTTTTGCTGATTCGGAATGTCCATTGAACCTATGTGTTCACTTAAGCTTAACGCACAAGGCTTGTCCTCGTCTGTCATGATACGTTTATGCAGAACGTTGAGCCACGTTGGACCAGATCCCACTTCCACCTAGGATCGTTCTGGCCCGTCCAACAAAGCCTAGGAAGTGATATCAACATTATCAAAGGTGATGACGACATTTGGAAGTAATAATACCTTAAAGAGATTTTCGAAACAAAAAGACACGTTTTCGAATTGAGCTCTTTCCCAGGGAGCATATTTGGTAAGCATCATATTTCGAATTAAATGAAATATCCAAATATACCTTTTTTTTTTTTTTTAATTTTATTTTAAGGAAACTTCCCATGGCATTGGCACACTGGGAAGGATTTTATTAATAAATCAAAGAAAAAGAAAGAGGGGGGCTATACCTGATCTCTACAAAGAAGAAAAAGAAAAGAAACAAACAGAACAGAAACAAACAAAATACAAACAAAAAACAAAAAAAACAAAAATTACATATGACGAAACCTATAAACCGGAAGCATCGAATTGTCAATGCTAAGAGCGCTTCTGATGAACGGTGGCGGATCATCCCACCACTGAGAGCCTTTCGCTGCACCATGTTTAGCCAGCAGATCAGCTACTGAGTTCCCCTCACGGTAAATGTGCGAAAATCTGAACTGGATAGAAGAAAGATAGTGAGTGCAATTTTCCCAGTGCACTGCAATAGTCCAAGGAACCAACTTCGGATTAATAAGAGCATGAATGACAAAAACCGAGTCGCACTCAATCCACAGTTTCCGAATACCTCTCAATTGGCACTGTCTTATAGCGTAGATAGCACCCCAAAGCTCAGCCATAAAAGCATTATTGATACCTAAATTCTGAGCTAAACAACCTCTAGCCAGCCCGTTATGGTCTCTAAAAATTACTCCGCAACCAGCTGAACCGGGATTGCCTAAGGAGCAACCATCAATATTTGCCTTCATAAAACCCAAAATAGGACGCTCCCACTTCACCTGAAACACTTTTGGTGCTTCAGGATATTTCCTAGGAATTCCCAGAGAACCAAGTACTAGAGCATCCGTATCTGTATAGAAAGTAAAACCCCTAGCATGTAAACCCGACTCCCTAATGAGATGTTTCAGCTTTATGACTGCCTGAGTAATGGAAGTTGCAATGTGATCAAATCTCAACTTGTTGCGACAATCCCAAATGAGCCAGATGCAGCTTATGCCAGCAATCCAAAGAAGATTTCTGATTTGAGAGCAACCTTTGAAGTTACGAAAAGAAGCAAAGAGCTCAGCAGCTGAGGAGACGTCAATCCTGTGATGAAATACTTGTTCCATCCAGCTCCACAAAGCAGCAGCGAAGGCACAACCAAAGAACAGGTGATTTTGAGTCTCAGAACAGCAAGGAGTAGGGCAAAGATTGCAGCAATTCACTGTATCACACCCAAACACTTTACTGTTATCATCAGTAGCAATTCTCTTATGTAACACCTTCCACACAGTGCATGCTCTTCTAGGAGGAACCTTACAGCTCCATAGCTCTGCAAAATCTCTGGAGACAGTAGCTTTAGGTCTGCAGAACTCAAATGCATCCTTCATAGTAACATTACCTGATTTGCTGTGTTTCCAGACCCGCCTATCCGTCATGTGAGGAGCATGAGGAGTTTCAGAGATTTGCTGTCGAAGAATACCATCTAATTCTGGGAATTATTTCCAGACCCGCCTATCCAAATATACCTAATGAGTATTATTTGCTTTGATTGCTCTTGGCCAAACATTTATTGAAATATATTTTTCACTTATGAAATATATTTTTCTTTAAAAATGCTAGAGTATTAGATCTCATTAAATGTTATGAGTCTAAATGAGGTATATCAGAACATATATGGAAATGTGCTTTAATGAATTTCCGAAATTAAGTTAGCCTCATTTCAAAGCTAAGCCTTAGTCAATATAAATAGGAGTGGTATCTCTCCTAAAAGCTTTGTCCCTCTACCAAGCTCTTCTTTGGAACTATAACTTGTGTTTGCCGCTTTTCTTTTCAGTTACCTTTGAGTTTTTGCTCTCGGTCTAGAATTGCATGTAAGTCTTCTCTTGGGATCGAGAAGCCTATAAGTACCTCTTACGGGAAACTAGTTTATGTTTACTAGTCTTCTTTGTATTGTACTTGTGTTTTGTTCTATCACGTCTATCAAACCTTGCGATCTTGTTTATTCTATCATTCTCTTCTGCAATAAGGCCACTCAAGATCGTTGTGATTAGAACATACTTTTTATCTATTAACCTGGATTTGTCAGCAAGCCGCTTTCGGTTTGTGTGCCTAAACTATATATATTGAATGGAATCAAGATTGTTGTTATTGGATTTATTTCTTGCAGGTACACTGTTCTTCACGGTCATATCATATTGTACGTGCTCCAGCTGATTGCTTGATTCCAACTGGGACGACAAGGTTGCTCTTTCGGGAGTTTTGGTTTTGAAATCTTGATCGATATCTCAAGGGGTTTATTACCAAGTAAACTTAAATATCCTCTCTCTTAGTGTAAAACAACTTCGGTGAAAAATCTGTTAAGTTACCAAGGATATGATCTAGCGATTTGACCTGCCGTTATTTGGTTGTTGTCCATAAGGTTGTAATCGTCCGATTGGAGGTCAGGTAGCGATAGTCGTTGCGACGGGCTGTGAGGAAACTCTTGCGTAAGACAGTAAAGGACGTCTGTTTGCGTAAGGGAGTACATGTGCATGACCACCTTGCTGTGGTTGGAGGCGTAGTGAAAAAACGAGGATACCGAGTACACCACCAATTTCTTTCTTTTGTGGAACAAAGTATATAGATTATTGCTTTCAGTAAATAATAGAACAGTACACAAAACAAAAATCACACATACAAGATTTTTGTTAACGAGGAAACTACAAACTCGTAGAAAAACCCCGGGACCTAGTCCAGTTTGAATACTCTTAAGAGTTAAGAAGCCAACACACCTACTCTCAGACTTCGGACTAGCTGGTGCAGACAATATGACCCTAATACGACTATTAGTCACAAAGATTTCCCCTCAGTATTCCTACGCCTCCAACCACAACAAGGTGGTCACGCACATGTACTCCCTTACGCAAACAGACGTCCTTTACTGTCTTACGCAAGAGTTGCCTCACAGCCGTCGCGAGGACTATCGCTACCCGACCTCCAATCGGACGATTACAAACCTTAGTGGACAACAACCAAATAGCGGCAGGTCAAATCGCTAGATGATATCCTTGGTAACTTAACAGATATTTCACCAAAGTTTTTTTCCTCCAAGAGCGAGGATATATTAAGTTTACTACGACAATAAACTCATCGAGATATCGATCAAGGTTTCAAAACCTAAACTCCCGAAAGAGCAACCTTGTCGTCCCAGTTGGAATCAAGCAATAATGGATGCGGTACAAATGTGTATGACCGTGAAGAACAGTGTACCTGCAAAACAAAACCAATAACAACAATTCTTGATTCCACTCAATATCTATAGTTTAGGCACACAAACTGAAAGCAGTTTGCTGACAAATCCAGGTTAATAGATATAGAGTATGTTCTTATCACAACGATCTTGAGTGGCTTTATATCAGAAGAGAAGAACCATAGAATAAACAAGATCGCAAGGTTTGATAGACGTGATAGAACAGAACACAAGTACAATACAAAGAAGGCTAGTAAACATAAACTAGTTTCCCGTAAGAGGTACTTCTAGGCTTCTCGATCCCTAAAGAAGACTTTCACGCAATTCTACACCGAGAGAAAAAGCTCAAAGGTAACTGAAAAGAAAAACGGCAGACATAAGCTATTAGAGATAAGGCTTGGTAGAGGGATAAAGCTTTTAGGAGAGAAACCACTTCTATTTATATTGACTAAGGCTTAGGTTTGAAATGAGGCAAACTTATTTCGGAAATTCCACAAAGCACATTTACATATGAATTCCGAAATTCCTCATTTAGTCTTATAGCATTTAATGAGATCTAATACTCTAGCATTTTACATTTATGAAAAATATAATTCATAAAGAAAATATATTTTCAAAAGATATTTAGCCAAGAACAATCAAAGCAAATAATATTCATAAGGTATATTTGGATATTTATTTAATTTGAAATATAGCGCTTACTAAATATGCTCCCCGAGAAAGAGCTTATTTCGAAACGTGTCCTATTGTTTTGAAAATCTCTTTAGATATTATTACTTCCAAATGTCGTCATCAGGTTTAACAATGTCGACATTACTTCCTGGGTATTACTGGGCTAACCAGACGAACCTAGGTGAAAGTGGGATCTGGTCCAACGTGGTTCAACGTTCCGCATAAACGTATCACAACAGACGTGGACAAGCCTTGTGTGTTAAGCTTAAGTGAACACGTAGGTTCATCAGACATTCTGAATCACGCAAATAGATATACCATTCAAGTACGGTGCGAGATTCCATGAGTAATAGCAAAATGTTAAATCTCCTGAATTCTTGATTCCAATATAGATGTCACATTAATGATATCCAAGAATTCAAATCAAAACATCAAATGAATATTTAATCACGTACAGTATTGATCAGAAATCATGTGTCTACCTATCTGAAGCTACTAACCATATTTCTGATGATGACTTAATCTCACTTTAGTTGTACATTAAAGATGAACGAATTCAAACTTCAAACCGAGAATATCAAACTCATCAATTCGTTGAAGCACAAATCAAAAAGGTAGAGTTTGAACTTCGAAGTTACGCATTCTGAGATAACCATATTATGGTTTGGAAACGTACATTCTGTTTTGGCAGAAACCAAATTAAGGTTTCGGAACCTAAAGTTCATTATATGACCAGAACCGTATTAAGGTTCCCAAATCAAGTTTCCATATAGCGAAACCTAAAGCTTGGTTTCGAAATCTAGATTATGTTTAACAAAACCTTGGTTAAGGTTTCGAAACAAGAAACACATATTAAATTCTTCACAAATGTTTGGTGTCGAACTTGAAAGTCCATGTGGTCGAGAACCGTTTCAGCATCACACCTTTTTAGCCTCGACGCACAGGAATATATTTCTCGGTTCACATAAACCTTTAGGAAACCCCAAGGTCTTTTCGACCTTTTAGAACTCACATGGTCAAGACACGTTGGACTCAATTCTAAAGTGACTGGTAGCCAGCAAACATAGTTACGAATCTGTGTTATCTCATTGGTCACAATATTTAGTTTCAGACCAATAGCTTATGAATACAAAAACCAGATTATGGTTCCGAAATCAACGTTTAGTTTTACCAAAACCTACATTGAGGTTTCGAATCATTGAAAATTCATAAGTTGAGATTACACGAATATGTTTTCGGAATCCAGAAGTGAGATATGGCTTAGAAGATGTTCATATACAGAATCAACTAAATGATTCAGAACTTCGGTATTCAGAGCCAAATCATGATGTAGTATTCGAATCTCGGAACAGCAGTATTTCGAGTCTACACAACATAAGTGTGAGTCACGATTTCTCTTACATTAACTCATACAAGTATATGCAGTCAATCCGACATAGCCAGACTAGGTAAGAAGAGACACAATACTATGACGGATTAAATCTCGTAGTACTACCGAGATAACATCACATTGCTATATCCAACTCGAAAGGTTTTAGGAAAAACCTTTATTTAACTTAGAGACGGAAAAGAAAAGAAAGCTCTAAGCAATATGGAACGTCATAACTTCAACACAAATATCGCAAGGGATAAAGTGGAGTTATCTTAAGACACACTGATCACAAGTGATCAAGTCATAACGTAAAGCTCAAGATGAGAGTTATGTTTATGTCTTTTGTAGCACAAGTGTAAAAGATAATGGAATCGCGTTATTTAGATTCACTAACCTCTTGAATGATGAAGCCGGATGTCTTCGTTTGATCTTCAGTCTTTCTTCAACTCTGCAAGTAGTGATTCTAAATCTTACCAAAATCTTCCACAACCTAAAGCTAACTCTCTCATGACTTCACCTAATTGTGTGTTGTTTGGCGGTCGAGTTTTGATCACTAAAGTTGACAACTAAGCTTGACATACCAACACTTGGTGAGGTTGACCGAGCCATGCTCCAACACGTAGAAATACTGAGGGGAAATCTTTGTGACTAATAGTCGTATTAGGGTCATATTGACTGCACCAGCTAGTCCGAAGTCTGAGAGTAGGTGTGTTGGCAGCTTAATTCTTAAGAGTATTCAAACTGGACTAGGTCCCGGGGTTTTTCTACGAGTTTGTAGTTTCCTCGTTAACAAAATTCTTGTGTGTACTTTACTTTATTTCCGCATTATATTTGACTTGTCATATATAATTAAAGTATCGTACTTGGTTGTTGACATAGCTTTTCGGATCTTGTATTGACTCCCTTGTGTGAATCAATCAGTGACGAAAGAGATTTTGTTCTTGAGTTCTTGATTACAGGAACCGTTTAAGGTTTGACTTATAGGTGGATTAAAATAAAAGATTGGTGGTGTACTCGGTACCCTCGTCTTTCAGTATTACCTACGTATACTGTTTTCAATATATCCCATGCATCTTTACCATATTCATATGTTTCCACATGATGATGTTGATCGAGAGTTATGGCGTGAATGATAGAATAAAGTGCATCAGCTTCAATCTTTGCTTTAGCTCTGTCTGTAGGGGGTAAAACCCGTCGGACCACGTGTCTCGCATCCATGGAGCATAACCATACCGAGAGAACCACACCGAGAAGAGTGGCAGCGATGTCTCGGACTGAAAGGAAAAGAAGAGGAAGGCTGCACGCAAACGAAGTAAAGACTCGAAAGGATTCGGACTATGACAATGGACCGAAGCCTCGGAGCGTAAACCGCCTTACTCGACAGGGACTGACACCACCACGATTGAGTCTTTTGTCTTTATTAGCTGTAAACCACCCAAGCTCGGCCTATATAAGGCGAGCTTGGAAAACGTTGTAGGGGTTGGATTCTCTTTGGGTTGAGCCTAAGTAGCAAGAGAGAGATTAGGTTTGTAATCTCCTCTGGTTCCTTAGGGTTTTATTCATGTAATCTCAGCATTGAAATAGATAAGGGTTTTCTTACATCTCGTCTTTATTGCATTTATTTGGTCTTTTGATTACTGTTCATAGCATCTTCGATGCTGTTCTTGAGGTCTTCGGGCTACCGAACCACAACTAATCATTGTATGTATGAGTAGATCTGATGGATCTGGTACCTTGAGTACCTATGCAGATTTTCCACTCGTACAGTTTGGCGCTAGAAACAGGGATGATTAATACAACTTAGGGTTTGCCTGTGAATTTTCGGATTTTCAAATTTTTTGTTGTATCATTTCTTTCTAATCTTCTCAAAAGATTTTCAAAAGCTAGATTTCTGAAAAACAGCTCCTATACCTTGAGCATCCAAAAGACCTTAAAGGCTTTGGTGTGTTTATGAGTTTTTTGAGCATAACATCAGATGATAAAATCATCCATTAAAAAGTTCTCAAACCCTCGGCATAGCAAGGTCAACCCCCGAGAGAGTTTCTTGTAGCAAAGCATACAAGCAATCGCAAAACCATATTATTCATCAAAATCCATTTTAGGGATTCAAAAATCATGTTATTCAACAAAATCCATTTTAGGGTTTCAAAAATCATATTATTCATTAAAATACATTTTAGGGTTTCAAAAATCATATTATTCATTAAAATCCATTTTAGGGTTTCAAAAATCATGTTATTCATCAAAATCCATTTTAGGGTTTCAAATTTCATGATATACATAAAAATCCATTTTAAGGTTCTCTAATTTCATGCTATATTTGGAAATAAAACTTCACAAAAGAACTAGACAAAAAGGCATGATTTGAGCTAAAAGACAAAATAGGTAGTTGAGGATATATCTAAAAAGGGCAAATGGGACATTAAAATTCGTCTGAAAAAATTAGTTGCAGAGCAGATTTACATGGCCGAAAAAGTACACTGCGCTAGCCGCCTTGGACCTCACGGGTTTTTTGTTTTTTGACAGGTCATAGCCAGAATGGCTTCCCAATCGGAACACGCTCCGAAGCAGCGAGTAGGATCCTCGAGGCAGGGTACTGATCGTCCAGACAACACAACACCAGGTTCTCAACCAGTAAAGGGTTATCCCCCGAAGTAGCGGCTAGTACAGTCCAGCACCGAGAGCATGTAGACGAAGAAGTAGTGGTAGAAGATTTAGGCCCCGAAGGAAAAGGATTTCCAGAGGCTGAAGAGCCACACCAACGGCAAATACCGGAAGAAAATGGAGAAAACGAGGAAGAAGAGGACGAGGCATCTGATCCTGAAAATGAAATACCGGAACAGCAGCCTACCGAAGCAAATACGGCCAGAGCTGAGCAATTCAGAAAGCTAATCTTGAAAAACAGGAAAATAAGAAAGTTAAAGAAACAGCTGGCAGAAGCAAACAAAAAGGCAGCAGAAAAATCGGCCTCAAACTACAAAGGAGGCAGCGAAGGACATTCCCGTCCAAGTAACACATCTAGACCGAAGGAACCTTCCGAATCTAACACGTACATAAAGGTCAAAGGCACCAGTAAAGGCCACGGAATTACGGTATCAAGCAAGAAGACCGAACCTCCGGCATACACAAAGGGAGGCATGCATGCATTTAGCGAAGGAAATCAAACGAAGAGAGATGCCGAGGCAAGAGCCCTGCAGCAAGTGATGATGGATCAAATCAAAGCGCTCCGAGCAGAAATTTTCAACAACCAAATCCAATCGAGCGATAGGATCAAACTCAATCAAGCCATGAACGATGTCAATAGGTCACCACTAAGCCCAGCAATTCTTTCATTACCAATTCCAGTAAAATGCACAATGCCCACTTTCACCTCCATCTTCGACGGATCGGGAGATCCTACTGTACATGTCAAAATGTACCTCCGAGTTTTTCTGGCTTACGCCGATAGAGATGAAGTGCTATGCAAATATTTTCCTTCTAGCTTAAAAGGAGAGGCCCTCGCCTGGTACGACAATCTCGCAGCTGGCTCGATTTCTTCCTTTGAGGAGCTCTCCAAAGTTTTCGTACTACATTTTCTCTATAATAACTCATCAAGGCCTGGGGTGGAAAAACTATTCAGCATTCGAGAACGCCCAGGAGAATCAACCAAAAGCCTAACAAGCAGGTGGACCGAGCAGTCGACAGACTCTTTTCAAAGAACTTAGAAACGCTACAGGACCTGCGAAAGTACCAGAAGGAGCGAATCACCCTGGAGGAAATCAAAGAACAAGCAGCACTCGGAAAAGAAACAATCCTAAAGCAGGTCCACTCCATCAACAATTTATCACTTGAAGAACGAGGGCAAGCAACGAACACTCACTTCGGGGACTTGGTAAAGCGAGAAAGGCAAGATGACAGTGGTCGGTATGGGAACGAAGGAAAATTTGGCGACGGCAAATATCATGATAACAGAAAGTATAATGACAACAGAGGCAACAACCCTCGGGGGGAGTTCGAAGGAAACAACAGTCAGCAAGGGCAAGGAAACCGAAAATTTGGAACGACGAAGCCAGGATTTCCTGCATTCCATGATAGGAAACTTCCCAAGCTCTGCGTTCCCATTGAGGACGCCCTTCGGACCATTGAGCAATCGGAATTTGCTAGTGAAATCAGATATCCTCGCAGCAGGGGAAATCAGCCGAAGCACACCAAGAATTCGAGAAACTTCTGTCAATTCCACAAGTTCTTTGGGCACACCACGGAGGACTGTGTCACAGCACAGGATCAAATATACTTCTTTATCGCCAGAGATCAGTTCAAGCACTTACTAGAGCTGCCACAACCACCTCCTAATCAACCACTACCCAAAGAAGAACAAAAGCACGAAGCATACGTAATTACCATCGACAGAGATATTCCAAGGTTCGGAGCCTGTAACTCTATAGTCCATACGAAGGGACTAGAAGGAATCCAGACTGGACGAATCCACAAAAGGGACTTGGATGGACAAGAGATATTTAGTGTGGTCACGAAGCCTTGCTTGGAGGAATGGCAGAAGCAGCCAGTATTCTTTTCAGTGGCAGACATTCCCAATAAGGGCAGGATGCACAATGACCCTTTGGTTATTACCCTTCAAATGGGGAAGATAGCCATGACTAAAGTATTGGTGGATCCGGGGAGTTCGGTGGACATATTATTTGGAAAAACATTTGACAAAATGAAGGGCAAGAAAGCCGCTTTGGTGCCTTCGGTTTACAACATATTTGGTTTTAATGGAAAACCATCGACGCCCCGAGGAGAGTTAATGATCACAGTTAATGCCGGTAGCGAGAAGCATCCAACTCTATTCTGCGTGGTGGACATTGACTCCCCTTACAATGCCATTGTGGGTAGACCATGGCTGCATAGCATCATGGGCGTTCCATCCACTCTGCACCAGAAAATTCGGTTCCCAACGCCAACAGGGATCGCTGAAATACGAGGTGATTCAACCGAGGCTCGGGCATGTCACGAAATCGAGGTGCAAACAAGAGAAGCAAGCAAAGAATGCTCGGAACGAGCCAAGAACCCGAAGATCTCGGATGAAAGTATAGTAAAATTCATAGCTGACACCGAAGCTGGGATGCTAAGTGCAAAGCAAAAAGCAAGCGAAGAAAGCCAGTATCCGGAAAACAGAGAACAATTCTTAGTAGCAGCATACAACTTACAAGCTCCGAATAAACAAATAGGCGAGTCAAGCGAAGGCATCAACACCCAGCAAGAACCCTTCTGGATCGGCCCATTTGTCATTGAGAGGCAGCTCGATAATGATACTTACAGTTTAGTTAACCTTGAAGGGCAAAGATTGAAATCCCCGGTGGAGGGGAGATACATGAAACACTTGGTATAAGAAAGTAATTCCATTTGTAAGAAACATCCGAAGAACTTTAATAAATGAAAATAACACTCATTGATGCAGCTCAAACCGAAGTCAAACGCCAGAATACTGTCAACACCATCGCAAAGGCTGTAACGCCAAAGGCATAAAACGCCAAACAGGCTGTAACGCCAAAGGCATAAAACGCCAAAACAGGCTGTAACGCCAAAGGCATAAAACGCCAAACAATAAAAAAGTCCTCGAATAGCAGGCACAGAGCTGATGACCATATAAATCGTAAGGGCCCTAAGAGTTATATGGCACGGTCCTCTACCCACAAGACACCCCGATAGCGGTGAGCACTTTGAATCAAGGTTACATAAGCCGACGATACATTCGTACTCACTACCAAACGGCCACGAGGAGTAAACGTCCTCGGGCGCCGAGGGGACGATAAATGGGATTAACATCTACCTATAGAGGAAGATGGAACCCCGAGGCAGTTGATTTGCTTGCATACACAAGTAAATTACTCAACCAAGGGACCTCCTCAAAACAAAAAACAGTCCCGAGGAGGGGCAAAAA
>JAJJMA010195099.1:0-11074 GCA_023529015.1 Papaver nudicaule | reverse complement strand
GAAAAGGGTAGCTGATTCTCATCTCGTACGCTTTAAAATGGAGGCTGATTATAAAAATGTGTGTAAATTTATTTTAGAGTTTTCAAAATACCTGCTGTATCGGGAAACAAACTTGCGTCAGAGAAACCATTGAGAAAGATGATTTTTGCTAAAAGACAAAATATGTAGTTAGGAATATATCTAAAAAGGGCAAATACGACCTACGTTAAAATTCGCCTGACAAAACTTTTGCAGTGTATAGATTTACATGGCCGACATAGTACACTGCAATAGCTGCCTTGGACCTCACGGGTTTGTTGTCTTTTGACAGGTCACAACCGGAATGGCTTCAAAATCTGACCAGGCTCCGAAGCAGCGAGTAGGATCCTCGAAGGAAGGGACCGGATCATCAAGACAGCATTACACCAGATTTTCGACAAGTAAAGGGTTATCCCCCGAGGTGGCGGCTAGCACAGTCCAACACAGAGAACCAGTAAATGAGGACGAAGTGTATGTAGAGGACTTAGGCCCCGAGGGAGAAGGATTCCCGGAGGGTGAAGAACCACCCCAACAGCAGATACAAGAAGAAAATGGGGAAAACGATGAAGAGGAGGACGAAGCGGCCGACCCTGATAATGACATGCCCGAACACCAGCCTACCGAAGAAAATACGGCGAGAGCTGCACGATTTAGAAAGTTAATTTTGAAAAACAGAAAAATAAAAAAGCTAAAAAAGCAGCTAGCCGAAGCAAACAAAAAGGTGGCAGAAAAATCAGCATCCAACTACAGAGGATGCAGCGAAGGACACTCTCGTCCAAACAATGTATCTCAGCCAAAGGAACACTCCGTATCCAAAACGCACATCAAGACCAAGGGCGCAAACAAAGGTCAAGGAATCACAGTATCAAGTAAAAGGACCGAACCTGGAGCGTACTCGAAGGAAAGCATACAAATACTCAGCGAAGGAAACCCAACGAAGAAGGACGCCGAAGCTAAGGCCCTACAACAAGTAATGTTGGATCAAATCAAGGCACTCCGAGCAGAACTTTTTGACAACCGAATCCAATCAAGCGACAGGATCAAGCTCACGCAAGCCATGAATGATGTCAACCGCTCTCCCCTAAGCCCGGAAATTCTCTCATTGGCAATTCCAATAAAGTGCACGATGCCCACCTTCACATCAATTTTCGATGGTTCGGGAGACCCAACCGTGCATATCAAAATGTATCTTCGAGTCTTTCTGGCTTACGCTAATAGAGATGAAGTGCTCTGTAAATATTTCCCCTCTAGCTTGAAAGGAGAAGCCCTTGCTTGGTATGATAACCTCGCAGCCAGTTCGATCTCATCCTTTGAGGAACTGTCCAAACTTTTTATATTGCATTTCCTATACAACAATTCCTCCAAACCAGGGGTAGAGAAGTTATTCAGCATTCGGGTACGACCAGGAGAGTCTACCAAAAGCCAGACAAGCAGATGGACCGAACAGTGTGTAGAGGTAGGAAATGGAGCTACAGAAAAAGACAAAGTACAAGCATTCCTCAACGCTCTGGATAAAGATCATCCTCTATATAAAAGACTTTTCTCAAAGAACCTCGAGACGCTACAAGATCTCCGAAAATACCAGAAGGAACGAATTACCTTGGAGGAAATTAAAGAACAAGCAGCCTTGGGGAAGGAAACAATCTTAAAACAGGTCCATTCAATAAACAACTTATCGCTTGAAGAACGAGGTCAAGCAATGAATACTCAATTTGGTGACCCGTCGAAGCGAGGGAGACAAGAGGATAACGGTCGCTATGGGAACGAAGGTAAATTTGGAGATGGTAAGTATCATGACAATAGAAAGTACAATGATAGTAGAGGAAACAACCCTCGGGGAGAATTTGAAGGAAGAAGCAGCCAACAAGGACAAGGAAACAGAAAATTCGGGACAGCTAAACCAGGATTTCCTGCCTTTCACGATAGGAAACTTCCAAAGCTTTGCGTACCTATCGAAGATGCTCTTCCGATTATCGAGCAGTCCGAATTTGCCAATGAGATAAGATATCCCAGAAGCAGGGGAAATCAACCAAAACACACAAAAAATTCAAGGGACTATTGTCAGTTTCACAAGTTTTACGGGCACAAAACTGAAGACTGCGTTACAGCGCAGGACCAAATTTATTTTTTCATAGCCAGGGAGCAATTTAAGCATCTTCTGGAACTACCGAAGCCACCCCCAAATCAGCCACAGCCTAAAGAGGAGCCAAAGCACGAAGCTTATGTGATTACAATCGATAGAGATATTCCAAGATTCGGAGCTTGCAATTCCATTGTTCACACAAAGGGTCTAGAAGGGATTCAAACAGGTCGCATCCATAAAAGGGATTTTGAGGGAGAAGAAATACTCAGTGTGATCACAAAGAATCGTCTAGAAGAGTGGCAGAAGCAGCCCGTGTTCTTTTCGGCAGCAGACATCCCCAACGAGGGAAGAACGCACAATGATCCTTTGGTCATCACCCTTCAAATGGGAAAATTAGCTATGCCTAAAATACTGGTGGACCCTGGGAGTTCTGTGGATATACTCTTCGGACAAACGTATGACAAGATGAAGGGAAAGAAAGCCGCATTGGTACCCTCTTCGTACAACATATTCGGTTTTAAGGGGAAGCCATCAACACCTCGGGGAGAGCTAATGATAACAATTCATGATGGTAGCCAAAAGCAGCCAACCTTATTTTGTGTAGTGGACATAAACTCACCTTATAATGCTATCGTGGGAAGGCCATGGTTACACAGCATTATGGGCGTAGCATCCACCTTGCACCAAAGAATCAGGTTTCCAACTCCACGAGGGATTGCGGAGATTACAGGTGACCCTACCGAGGCCCGCGCCTGCCATGAAATAGACATTCAGGCAAAATAAGGTTGCAAGGAATGCTCGGGGCAAGCTAAGCACCCAAGGATGACGGACGAAAGCATAGAAAAATTCATAGCTGGGACGGAAGCAGGAATGACAAGCGTAAAACAAGACAACAGCGAAAAGGACCAACGTCCCGATAACAGAGAACAATTCCTCGTGGCAACAGGCTGCCTCCTGACTCCAAATGAGAAACTAGGCGAGCCTAGCGAAGGCAAGAACATTCAGCAAGAACCTTTCTGGGCAGGACCATTCGTCATAGAGAGGCAACTGGGGAACGACACGTATAGCTTGATCAATCTCGAAGGCCAGAGGTTAAAAACCCCAGTGGAGGGGAAGCATATGAAACACCTAGCCTGAGAAAGAAACTCCCTTTGTAAGCAGTACCCGAAAAAAGATTTAATAAATAAAAATCGCACTCATTGATGCAACTCCGGCCGAAATCAAACTCCAGATCCTGTCAGGACGGGTAAAAAAAACCCTGGCTAGGCACCATCGCAAAGGCTGTAACGCCAAAGGCAAAAAACGCCAAACAGGCTGTAACGCCAAAGGCAAAAATCGCCAAACAATAAAAAGGTTGTAACGCCAAAGGCAAAAATCGCCAAAAAACGTAAAGACCTCGAATAGCAGGCACAGAGCCGATGGTAGGAGCCCTTCCCGCAATGCCAAGTATAGAGCATCAGTGAAGACACAATCTGCAAAGGTTGAAATGATTGATTCTTTGTTTAAAGGTATCCGATACAGAGGATCAAGACAATGTTAAGTATGTTGTTCGCATCGCTCTGTAATGAAATGAATAAGTTGTTTGATGCCTAGTTGAGCCATTTTTCTATTTTACTTGCTGTAATATTTTTGGTAGACTTGTTTTTAGTGTAAGTTGATTTTCTCACAACAATAATGGTCAGCCGTTGTCCTCCTGTGCCCTTTCAGCCACAAGCTCCTATATGGCTATATATTTGTTTTTATTGATGCCTGAGTCTGAGATGCTGACTTGTTTTTGTATTTTATTTAATTGCCAGGGAGTTGCTTCGTGATTTTTTTGAGAGTTCAGGTAAACGGAACAAATAATAATTTTCAGGTACGTTGATGATTTTCTATCTTTGACTGATATAATTATGTGTAGTTTTTGTGTTTCCTCTTAGAAAATAGCATGTTGCTCTATCATCTTTGTTCTAGTTATCTTTTTACTCATGTCATGTCTGATTTCAGGGATGGGGTCAGTGAGTCCCAGTTTAACGAAGTTCAGTACACTGAGCTAGGCCAAATAAAAAATGTGACATGTTCATCTTTTGATTATCGATACTGTCTCTGCAGTTGTTTGGTTGACCAAATTATATTAACATTAAGTTTTCTTTGTTGCTGTAGGCCTGCGAGTTCGATGAGACTTGGAATCCAAGGTTTACTTTGATTGTTGTACACAAAAATCACCGTACCGAGTTCTTTCAGAAGGAATCTCCTAATAATGTTCCACCTGGTGAGGATTTTCATCTATAAATCACTTCAAGGTAGTTCCCTTTATTTCCAAAATGTTGTAACATATTTTGCTGCACTTTGTAGGTATAGTTGTTGACAAACAGATGTCATCCCCTCAACAATGATTTCTACATATGTTAAAGAGGGATCCATTTGCTTGTACTGGCTTCAGGATCATGTTATGTTGTTTCGTTTATCAAGTCACGTAACAGTGGGAATTATTAATTAGTGGTTTGGTGAAGAGTTTTTTTTTTTTTTTTGGTGATTTTGAACTTAATTAAATTATGTACAATGGATTCAACTTTTAATTGAATGGTTTAAAGGAATGAAATATGATTCTATTTCAAAGTTGTCTGCATTCATGTGAATTTCATTTTAGATTCAGTCAGCCCAGTCAGATTGATCTTATTTGGAAATTCAGCTCATTCAGATTTGTAAAATGGTGACTATTTTATATTATAAAAATCAATTAAAGCACTGTTTCTGACAGTCCTTCGAAAGCACTATTGTAGATGGTGAAAAATGAGAGGGGGGCAAAATTGTCAAAACACTCTCGAAACCATGTCTTATTAAAGACAGTCGCCTATTCAGGCTCATCTTTATAGCTCAGGGCGCAATTCGTTCCATGAAGCTAAACCCTCTATGAGCTCTCTCTTATAACTCCGGTGGGGAAGGTAATATCATAGAGCAGTATCAATGATCTCACCAACATATTAAACCCATCGATCAGCTCAGAGCCAGACCTCGCTTGATGGTACACGGTGAAAGATCAACAGAGACGTATCCTCATGGATTTCCTCTTAAAATACGACTCAATACACGAGTCTTGGTGCAAACCTCAGAAATATCGAAGCTCTAGGCCGGTCCAGAGCTCTCTGAGAAGCATACACCAGTCTAAAAAGGCTTAAGCGGACCCAATCCCAAATTCAGGGTGGTCTAGCGTACCATGGATAAGCATGCCATGACTTCAAAACGGGTTGTAGCGTAAGCACGTACACCACGACTAAGGCACAGGATGTCGCAAAGCTAAGCTTGGCCAGATGCCAAAGCCATGGCGCCATATTCATGGCGCCACAAGGATTATGCCTTGGCCTAAAGGCCATGGCGCCATATTCATGGCGCCACAAGATGCATGGCCTGTCCAAGACACGGCCATGGGCCATGGCGCCATATTCATGGCGCCACGAGATTATTCCTTGGCCAAAAGGCCATGGCGCCATATTCATGGCGCTAGAAGATTATTCCCTGGCCAAAAGGCCATGGCGCCATATTCATGGCGCCACAAGATTATTCCTTGGCCAAAAGGCCATGGCGCCATATTCATGGCGCTAGAAGATTATTCCTTGGCCAAAAGGCCATGGCGCCATATTCATGGCGCCACAAGATTATTCCTTGGCCAAAAGGCCATGGCGCCATATTCATGGCGCTAGAAGATTATTCCTTGGCCAAAAGGCCATGGCGCCATATTCATGGCGCCACAAGATTATTCCTTGGCCAAAAGGCCATGGCGCCGTATTCATGGCGCCACAAGATACCTAGCACGTCCAAAACACGGCCATAAGCCACGGCGCCATATTCATGGCGCCACAAGAGGTTTTTGCCTTGGCCAAAAGGGCCATGGCGCTATACCCACTCTTGGCCAAGATCATGGCCATAGCCACGCAATACTGCCTGGTTCAAAGCAACTACGCAACACTTAGTCATACGACTCCACTCAACTCAACTATGCAATATCCGCGTATCACTCACTCGAGACATCAAAAACATCACACGGGGGGATAACTTTAGGGGTATTGGTCTGGCGGTCTACGGCAGTTGAAAGAAACTGATGGAGATAGTGGGCAGTTACGAGAAGATGGCGCGAGTGGGCATGTTCCACACAACTCAAACAGTTACGGAAACCAACGCATGTCCTCCACTCCTCCACTCTTCCACGACGTCCACCTTCTCTGTCGAGAGATCAGGGTGAGTTCAAACTATAAATAGAGGCTTCCTCTATCTTCCAAGGCAGAACACAAAAAAAGAACGTTCAGAACAACTGAAACACCGAGAAAACACCCAGAACCTCAGAGAAAAACATCTAAGAATCTAAACTCGTTCTTGCCTTGGAGATTTCCAGTCGACTTCACGACGGAAATCTTGAACTCAAACACCCAAAAACTCACCTTCAACCTGATCTCAAGTTTCTTCATTGTTTCCCTCCCTAGACCAACCTCTATCCTCTCTGTGACCGAAGCAAGGTGGGAACGGCCATCTTTGGTTTAGGCTTGCCTTGTTCGACTTTGATCTCCGAGCACTACGAAAGTACCCAGAGACGGTACACTTGTTTTTGCAGGTAAAAACAACTATAAATAACAGTACTATATGAAGAACAACTTAATATCCGTTCTATAAAAGAAGGACGAAAAATATAGGACTGAATAAAGTATTGCTAAAAACTGTTCTATATCCGAAAATAGAACAGTTTTTGTGAGGTTCTATTCAGCCCATTTTCCACTAGTGATGGAGTGCGACAACAAAAAGTGTGTATATAAACAAATGGCTCGGACGCAGCCGAAAAAGGAAAAGTAACATTACTAAGCTAAAAGCCTTCGTTGGACACAAAGAGAAGCGTTACCAAGAACTTCCATTTCCCTCGCAAGACCCTTATCAATTCGGATGTTATCATCTTGGGTCCGAAGCTGAGAATGATCAGACCCGAAGGAGCAATTTCCACAGCATTGTCGATTTCCTCCTCACTTTCTTCGTCACTATATTCCCGAGAAAGCTCTTGAAATAAATAATGACCCCCTTTATCAAACATAGCACCTGGGGCTCGGCAATCATGCGAATCAATCTCTTCATCAATTTCTTCTTCACTTTCCCCTTCACTATACGCCAAAGCTGGTTCTTGAAACAAGTAATGGCTCTCCTTATCAAAGGCAGTACCTGGAGTTCGGCCAGCACACCCCTTAATGGAATCATCATGACTTCGGGAAGTACTATCCACCATACCAACAGTCTTTCCCCCAGCATTATGCTTAGAGCTATCCTTTGAACAATTGACACCATCTTTAGGACCCTCCTCAGGACCATGATCGGATTCGCCTGGACCATCATGGGTGCCTTCGGCAGCATCGCCAAGATTCCCCGAATCACCACCTTTAGAATCATCATCGGCATCATCATCATCATCATCGTCATCATCACCAGGCACATTCAAAAACTTTTCCAGTAAGCCCCTCTTCCGAAGCTCATCCCTAGCTAAGGCTACATATACCTCCTCAGGGAGTAAGTACTTATCAATGGGGGATATAGCATCCAAGTCACGTGCACCAATAGGGCCATAAGTAGGAGGTTCAATACCAATGGTTCTGAAAAGAGAGCGACCATGCTTTCGACAGGCCATGCTAGTAGCAAAGGCAGTAGTTAAAGCAGATCGGGAAAGAAGTTCCTTTACAGCTTGACCATGTCTTAACTCATGGTGCACGAGGGCAAAACCGGTCACCATGCCCCTCACGTTTGCCTGACATTTAAGGCGAAGTTCCCGTTCCTTGGATAGCTGTTCAGCATAATTTGCCGCTTCTTCAGAGCGACGCTTGCGTTCAAGCTCAAGTTCTCGAGAAAGCCTGACCGAATCAGCAGAGCGACGCTGGCGTTCTTCGGATAGCTCTTGGGTCAGTTGCTTAACCTTGCTATCAGCCTCCAACTTCCGTTCGGATTCACTCACCAGCTGACTTGAGGCATCGTCCCTTGCCGACACGGCATCAGCAACTTGCTTCTGCAAATTGGCCTCGATGCCTAGGAAACATAAAAACAAAAAACATAAGAATGATAGGGTGACAAACTCACCCAGGGATACGGAAGAAGCAAAATGCAAGGAAAGTGGGGTTAGCTCCCTACTCTCTTTAAATATCACATATTCAGAAACCTCGTGCTGATTAGTGAAGCGAGGCACCGAGGCATTCTTTCTAACATCTTCAGAAGTGATGGCTCCACTTTTGGCTAGTTCTATTCGGTATTCGTCAATAAGACGAGCAGAATGGTCTTTCGACTTATTAGCCGAAGCAAGTTCCCGACATATATCGTTACAACTTCTTTCCAGAAGATCATTTTTTGTGACCAAATCATTATTCACATTCTTCAGGGCAGCAAGCTGCACCTTTAAATTTTTGATGTCCTTCTCTAATTTTTCAATCAGAACCCTACCAGAAGTACTGACCGATCTATCCGAGCGAGCTTCATCTCGCTCTAGTATTAAGCGATCCACATCCAGTTGAAAAAAATGATTCTCTCGGGACAGCAACGCATTTTTATTTTTAATCTCCTCGAGAAGGCGCTCGGCTTGATCCCCTCTTTTTCTCTCTACTACGAAAAGACTTTCGGCCTCTTGTCTTCTCTCTCGGTAATAATTCACATCCTCTAAAGCTCTCTCCCTTTCTTCCAACAACCTATCACTATCACTTCGGTAGCCCTCGCTACTCGAGGCAATATGGGTCGTTCGTCGACCCTCTTGAAGTCGGGCAACAGCCAATCTGGCCTCTTGAAGTTTTCTCTCGTGCTTTTTCAGCTCGCCTTTTCAAAAGCAAGCAGCAAATCTGTTCTTAGCAACGCTGCAAAAAACAGATGTACCTAAAACAGCAAAAGAATAAAGGGGCTTACATATCGAATGTTTTTTCGCAATAGCACTGCGAACTTTCTCCTGAGCCAGCTCCTCTTGCATCCGGTAGAACTCCCGTTCATGATATTCAGCCTGGCCAGCTTGATCAAAGTTATGAGCCAACAGGCCAGAGGCATGTTAGTCTCCCTTCCAAAAAGATTGCGAATAAATAAAGATGACAATCTTGACGACATCGGCATATGGAAAATAAACACGAAAAACACAACTCACCGCTTGAAGAATAGCCAAGCTCTCCTCGTAAGACAAGGGTGGATGACGAAGGTTGTAATCGGCCCTAGGGTAGTCACCTCCGAAGATATCACCCAGCTTCTTGCAGAAATCTGGATCTAAAGGATGCTCCACGGGATTCAAGGCATAGGCTTCAAAGCGAGTTGAAACTTCAGCAGTAAAAGTACTGGGGTTATGATTTTCAAACAAGACCTCTTTAAACCTCTCGGCAGTATATGATTGCCTATATTTACTAGCGTAAATCGGAGCAGGCGGAAACTTCGAACTTTGTGGAAAGCTGGCAACGAGTTCTTTGGAAGAATCCATCTTAACATATGAACCATCCTCTCGAGGAACAAGGAGGTCTAGTGGAGTGACAATTTTCTCCGATGAAAGAAAAAAGGCTCACCAATAGCATTCATGGAAATTACCATCGCTGAGGCAGAGGCACCAAGTGCAGCTCTCGGCGTAGAAGAATTTGAAAGAACAACGTCCAAAGCAGCACTAGTCTCCGCAGCTGTAGGAACCACTATAGCCGAGGCAGAGGCACCAATGGTAGTAGTAGGCAAGGTAACCCGAGGGCTCGCGACACCCACCTCTTTGATAACCATTTCAGTTGCCTTCGGTGCTGATATTTCTTTACCAGCACTCGTAGATTCCTTCGGAGGTCTTGTAGAAGCTCGACGACGTCCAGACTGAACTCCCCTAAGAATTGTTTGAAAAACAGATTTTTTCAGCGGCCGCGAAACTTCTGAATTTCCCCCATAGTCAAAGTTCATCAGACAATGACTAAGGTTTAGGGCACCTAAAGGCTGTCCCTGCAGATAAGGATTCATCTTTCTCAGGAAACAAACAGAGGCAAGTATGAATACTTCAGAAAAGAACGAAATAAAGTATTTGTTACCTGCTGCATAGTCTCCTCATCTGCCCGAGGACGCTTTAAGTTACCCGAGGGCTCCACGGCAACACCCTTGCCTTTTCCCAAAAATGAGCGAGATAATCCTTTATCCTCGTCAGAAAAGTGAATGGAGAACAAGTGATGAGTCTGAAACTCATGCCCTGCATCGAACTCGGTCCGAACAAAGAATCGGCCAGAGTCCTTCCAACCTCGGAGTATGGGACCTTTGAGGAGTATAGGTTCCGAGTACCAATCTTCGTCCATTGAATAATTCAGGGATTCGGGGATGATATTTTCGCTGCCTTCCACAGTCCGAAAGCTAACCCCCCAAGAAGCTAACTCATTGTCTAGGGTTAAAAAGGGCTCGTAGTGTTTAAAGAAATTCTCGGCAGTAAAGTAGAACCTCGCTGTGGATCCGGCAGGGGAATTATTTTCAGAACTAAGAACCCACTGATTGATAAGGTAAATAGAGCTGCAAGTGAGTTGCATCACTCCTCGAGGCTTAGGAAGAGAACAAAGGATCTGAAGAAACAAAGGATTTAAAGACTTGTAAAGGGGAAGAAGCAACCCTGCAGACATTTGATGAAATGTCACCAAAAGTTTGTCCTCGCTGCATTGATACTCTTCGACCAGTTCTTGAGTCAATCGGGGAGAATTAACGGACTCAATCTGAAAGCCCCTTCCATCAAAATCCTTACCATTCATCCTTAAAGAAAGGGCTTCAACCATAGAAAAAGATGACATAGAAAAAGAAGACGCTGAAAGGAAAAGGTAATATCGTCGGCGGACGGAAGTAGCAGAGGCAATTCAGAGCAGAGAAAAGGAAGGAGGGGAATGTTCAAAAGAAATCAACTTTACAAAAGAAAAGGAAGATTAAAACAATGGGTCATGGAGAAAAGGACGGATAGAACGCCTGATATAAAGTTACAAATTGAAGAGGCTTCACGGGAAGAAAACG
>JAJJMA010195091.1:0-12795 GCA_023529015.1 Papaver nudicaule | reverse complement strand
CAAGAGTTACAGGAGAATTTTACGGCGTACATATACTAGGCGTAAAATTAACTTGCAATTTTTTGTGAAAATATGCACTTTTACGCCTTGGTTAACAAACCGTAAATATTGTTTACGGTTTGGTTTCTGAACCGTAAAAACTATATACGCCCCAATTTTGAATACAAACCAAGACGTAAATTCCTGTAAAAAAGGCACAAAAACCATATAATACATACCACACAAACACAAATCCATTTGCTTAAACAAACAACCATTATCCATCGTTCAAACCAGACAACAAACACATAACAAAAACAAACAACCATTATCCGTTGTTCCAACCACATAAAAGATGAGTTCAAGATAGAGAGAGAGAGAGAGAGAGAGTTAAAGCTTTGTTCATCGTCTGGCTCTTTTGTTCGAGGAAGATGATGAAGCACCATGAGTTTTAGGATCATTGCGACCTCGACCTCGACCTCTCCCTTGAGCTTCATGAACACCCGCATCTTCTTCCGGTGTAGCTTGTATTACTGGAGGCCTCCTCTTGTTTCTCGTCTTCCTCAACTCGTCAAAAACCCCTTGTTGTGCCGGATCAAAGACAATCTCTAATTGTGACTTCATCACGCGTTGTTCTTCAACAGTCAACACCTTACCCCGATTGATACATGATGTAAGTCTAGAAGCTACCAAAAAAACATTTTCCTTCTACACAATATAAACAAATTCACTCACAATGTTAGACAACAATCAAGACGAGAAAATGTAAATCAAGATTTAAATTTAATTCTATTTACTTACGGCTTGATTAAGCTTTTTCTTCAAAGTAGCTATCATTGAAGCATCACTTGATGTGCTTGCAGTATTACGAGTGTTTCTTTCTTGTTCCTTTCGAATCGCCTCTGAGGCTCTAGGATCAATATTGATCAACATGGGATGTCCAAACTTGTTAAACCACTGCAAGTATCCTTCCTCGACATCTTTTATAGGGGTTGTAAAATCCTCCATGTTCAACACTAGTTGGTAGTCGGCGGTTTCCCGTGCTTCCCAGTGGTTAAGTTTTGGCTCAGGTAGGTAATCCAATTTGACCTTGGAAGATACAAGTTTGGAGAATTGTTTTTGCAACACGAACTTTTCCTCCCGAACTATTGGTTGTTCATAACCAAGTTGGCGCATCACACGTTGAGGATTGTACAAATGGAACCCGGATGGATGATACAAAGGTCCGGTGTAAGTACTCACTTTTGAAATTCACGCACATCCTCCAATTCGCCATTTTCATCAGGTTTCAAGCAGAAATATGGGTCAAAAACCACATCTTTGAGAGTGAGAGCATCCAACTGTTGCCTCAACAAAACTACCTTCGCTTCTTTCTCATGTACACCACCTTCTTTGAAAGGGAATCTCTTACCCGTAGGGGTGCCTTCTGGTTTGTTTTTCCAATCTTTATCCTCCTTAGGTGCCAAAGTGGGGAAATGGTCATAGAACCACGACTGCAATGAAACAAAATACCCATATTTCAATGACGTATATGCAAAACTAACCTAAGGTTATTACACAAAAGATAATCTTACCTGTAGAAGACGAACATCACCCTCGATTTTGGTGGTTTGAGCTCTGGAAGCTTTAGCAAGTGAGGCGTTCAAGAAGGCAATGACGGCAGTACCCCACGCATAATCATCAACTGTATCAATGTCTTCAAGATATTTTAAGTAGGTTGCATTGACCCTATTACCCGATTGATCAGGGAACATGACGGTGCCCATGGTGTGCAACATCCAAGCTTTCGCAACTCTAGTGGCTTCCACATCACTTATCTGGGTTCCATCTGCGACCTTCTTCTTTGTATTACCATACATTAACCACAAACGATTGCTAACAATTTTCCTAGCCTTGAGTGGTGCTTTACCCTTCTTGGTGGTAATTTTCCCACCCCCATATATCCACTCTTCGTCACATTGATTCTGAGACCAACCAAACGCTTTCATAGCCAATCGGTTGAGCTCCCCCCATTCCATCTTGCTATCATTACCAAGATACACATGCTTTCCACTAGTTTCAAGATTCTTGATTTGCTTTGCATCATCGGGAATCAAAGCCATTTCGCCAAATCCAAAGTGTAAAGTGCCGGTCTCTGGCCAATATCGTTCTCTAAGTGCACTCACTGTAACACCATCAACCTTGTCCTGGGTATGTATTGATGTATTGTACAATTGTTTGGCTTTTTCTTTTACAATGCTTTGAACCTTGTCACATTCCAACTCCAAATCCCACAGTCGTGGTTTTGAGTGTTTCAAAATAAGCGCAAGCCTTTGGTGGTCCTGCAAAAATCAAAAGAAATTAATGTACTTTGCTGGAAGGATCAAATAATGTACAAACTACATACAGTAATTTTGAGATTATAAGATAATTACCCGCGCAGAAGCCACTTTTGCAGCATAGGAGAATGGGTAACCAAATAGCACTTTGTTTTTATCAGCTGCTTCTCCCCAATGGTTTATTCCCTTAGGAGGTTTGGGCAACCAGAACGTTTCATCATTAGCAGCCGGAATGTGCTTGCCTTTGGGTTCTGGTGCTTTTTGCCGAGGCTTTGTAGCTTTCCTTTCAAGTCTTGGCTCTGTAGAAGGTAGAGCAAGAGTTTGACTGGGTTGTTCTTGAGAAAGGGGTGGAACCACCTCAACAGTTGTTTCTTCTTCAGCTGTTTCTTCTTCAGCTGTTTCTTCTTCAGCTGATTCTTCTTCTTCATCTTCTTCTTCTGAATCTTTTTCTTCTGATTCGCCACTGTCCTCTTCAGATTGGTTAGGTTCTTGTTCAATCTCATTCTCTTGGATTGGAATTGATTCTTCTTCAACAATCTCATTCTCATTTTGTCCATCACTTTGAGGTAATGTTGATTGTTTGGGAGTCTTTGTTTTACCTCTCTTTTCAACACCTAAATGCTTAGTACCACGAGGTGAGGGACTGTCAACATCAGGAAGATCATCTCCTCTCTTCTTCTTCTTCTTCTTCTGTTTATCTTGTTCCCTAAACACATACACAAACAACACAAATAACCAACCATTGAGTTAAACTAAAAGAGAGACAGAATTGTTTACGCCTAAATTATACAGTTTACGCCTTGGTTGAGTAAATTACGCCCCAGTTCACCAAGGCGTAAAAATTGGTTTACAAAATAAAAAGTCACAGTAGAAAATTACGCCTTGGTTCAGGGATTCAAACCAAGGCGTAAATACGAACATTCCAAACTAAAAAGACGAACCAATGTTTTACGCCCTGGTATACCAAGGCGTAAAATTAACTTGGCAAAAAATTTAAGGAGAACTTTACGCCTAGCTTCTTGCTTTTACGCCTAAACTTATGGTTTACGGTTTGGGTTTGAAGTTTACGGTGTAGATTTTTGTGAGCACATTCAAAATTTTTTACGCCTTGGTTTTATAGGCGTAAACTTATGGTTTACGGTTTGGTTTTGAAGTTTACGGTGTAGAGTTTTGTGAGCACATTCAAAAAATTTTACGCCTTGGTTTTATAGGCGTAAAACTAACTTGGCCAAAACTAGGGCATAGTTTACGCCTTGATTGCAAGGCGTAAACATGTGACGCCTAAATTGATGAAGAATCTCAAGGCGTAAAAACTTGTTTACGCCTTGGTTTCATATGAAAACCAAACCGTAAACATCACTGAGGCGAAAAAAAAACCCCCAAATCGATGATTCTAACCTAAAAAACAATGAAAACATGATA
Source organism: Papaver nudicaule (assembly GCA_023529015.1). Classification (NCBI taxonomy): domain Eukaryota; kingdom Viridiplantae; phylum Streptophyta; class Magnoliopsida; order Ranunculales; family Papaveraceae; genus Papaver; species Papaver nudicaule. The sequence continues at coordinate 9,076 of JAJJMA010195091.1, read as the reverse complement.
TGAAACATGGGGTTTGTTCAGAATTAGTACCTGAGACGCATATTGGCTTCTGTAGACTGATTACAGGCCAAATCAGTGGACGGATTGATTTCTGCGTCGGGTTCGTTATCAAATAAAGTTTCTTTTGTTGTGGATTTTGAATTTAAGTAGGCTCTTGCTATCCCTGGATCATTTGTAGTGTCTCTGAAGGTCGATTTTGTTCTCGCCATTTTCAATTTTAATCGATACGATGAATTTTTCGTATCGGCGATGAATCGAGACGAGGAAGGTAAAAGAGGTGGAACTGTTTTTGAAGAGGAGAAGAAGAAAGGAGAAGAAGAAAATAAACCGTAAGAAGGAGAAGGAGGAGAGGATTTTTGTTTTTGTGTTAGGATTAGGGTTAAAAAACTAGGGTTATTAGTTAAGATTTAGGGGTATTTTAATCTGTAAGGGTAATTTAGACTTTGCATACCTATTTAGACATCTCTTATAACTATCCTTTGGATGGGTAAATAGCTTTGCAGCGCCCAAGTATGGTCTGCAGCGCCAAAATCAGCACATATTTTGTTAGATGTACAACAGCACAAGTACTTATGGACTGGTCCACCTAGTTGCATTAAGCCTTGATTCTTCAACTCAGGATCTACAATAGTACTGATCTTAGAAATTTTAAGTGACTAATCTAATGCCCGGTTAACGATGTAAGACCGTCAACAAACGACAATTAATTAGTGGAATACAAATATACCTAGAAATACTAATAAATTAATCTTTTGTTAAAGATTTTTCTTAATTTTTTTTTTATTTGGAAGTCAGACTTTTACAAGTTTATAATCCTAATTTTTATACAGATGTAATTGGTATAAAATTTCCTTGATTTCAATACTACAATAAAAACTCTTTGTACTATTAACATAGTTTTGGCTGGTTGTAAATAATAATAACCTCTACATTTCGATATTACTGATATTTTAGGTCTCAGTATGAGCACTTTGCTTTCATATAGTAATCGGAAGGTTTTATAATTTTATTGGCAAAAAGCAGAATTTGGTACATTTGAATTAAAGCATAAAAACATAACAGTGGTTGCACGAAAAACGACTTAATTTTATGGCTTGTTAACACCTTGTATGGATTGTCCAACACTAGATAACACACTGGTCTATATGTGCCCGGAAAATAAATTAAATAACATTTTTTTGCCCAGGGTTGTTTAAATGTCAGAAACGGCCTATGCGTTTCTTATTATTGTAAAGCCTCCGATTGCACTCACTCCAAATGGTCCACCAAAAAAAAAATAGATGGATAGCAGTGTATGAAATGTAACAGAGCCAAATGACAAACATAATGTATAACATTATTGAATTAGGCAGAGCCATTTTCAGCCATCATTTTATTGGTCTGGGATACATCCAGGAAGAGAAAAATGAAAGGTAGAGATCTCAAAACTCAACCTGATGATGAGTCCAAGTTCACGGTAGATACTTTGCACTTCTTAGTGTTAAATATGCCACCACTTGCTGTTTGATTATCAAAAGAAGAACCCAACAACGGAATTCTCAACAGTCCACATTTAGCTATGATACCGATATTGCTGCCCCTTCCACCACCTGCATACTTCAACTTGGATGTAAGGTAGAGTTGTACATGAATGCTATAGCTTCCATCCCTTTGATCATTGTTGAAATCCCTAAGATCGGAGCCTCGTAGTTTTAACGGGGCTTGTCCCTGAAATACAGGAGCAAGGACTGTTGTATTCTTGCTGCCTTGCCGGAAAGGCGTCAAAGAAACCACAGCCAAATCCTTACCGTAACAATAAGTTGAAGAGCCAATATAATAATAAGATATACTTGTCTTCTTGTTACTGTTCCTTAATGAGAAGTTTAATGCGAGATGGTAATGAAGGATATCATCATTGGTTAAGTAAAATTGTGTTAATGAAGCATCAAGAACATGGAACTTAATGTTTTTATATGGGAGGACACCTAGAAACACGATTAGACATACAACTCCTCCGATGAAGATCACCGTGGTGAGAAAGCAAGAACAACAAACACATCGACCCCCCATATATATAAATAGCTAGAGATCCAAGCCCAAGGAGATTGATTTTTTGTTAATTTTCACCAAAAGAAAATTAGGAAAAATGAAAAAAAAAATACGGAAAGAGGCCTACGTACCAGGTGGACTTTGGTTTAGATTTTAAGCTCGGCGTATGCAACGAGAGAGTTCAGATTACTCTCTGAAACGATGGAAGGCTTTCTCTAAAGAAACCGGTGGTTAATGCTTATAGTTTGCGTGTGTGAGATCCATCTTTTGTTTGCGATTGAAAGACGACTTGTTCTTTCCTCGATTGATTCTTATATTCATAAAATCTTAAACATTACCGGTCACAGATTTTGAGAAGTCAAGCAAAAACAAAGTCAAAACCAATAATGTAATATGCAAATACACAACTTGAAGCAGGAAAAGAAGTGGAAATGTATACAAGAGCTTAAAACAATCCTAGTGGTATCGATTCTTATCTGCACATTATGCACCGAGTCTAAATTTCTTTATAGTCTTTGCAAGTAAGATGTATTTCTTTATTGTATAAACGTGTCATTGATTGTTGCATGGTGATTATGAATCCCTTATGACTCGGTGAATGGCTAATAAATTAAAATTAATTTATGGGGTTATCATTATCATTAATATGGGTTATGGTTGATAAAACCATGGGCTATATTTAGAGTCTGGATTCAAATAGGTTTAGTTCAAACTGGAACTGGAACTGGCACAGCATTAGACTACGTTATAGGTTCCAGTTCTAGATAATAGTTACCAAAACTTGACCTGCTAACAAACAACCAGCAGTAAAATACATGGAAAACAAACAAATTAAGGTATCTCTTACATTCAAAAGCAGAGGCAGGGTTTTAAATTTCAAATCCAAAATAGAGTAAGAAACGATTAACTCAGTTTTGCGCATTAACTACTACTTAATTCCAAATACTATTGCACCGTCTACTTTTTCTTCTCTGCAACTCCAGCTGACCTCATCTTACGGAGTACATTGGACATCTCCTCTCTCTTCTTCTTTGCTCTCTTGTGAGTACCGAGCTTTCTCTTTGCGACTTTCAAAGCACGCTTATCTTTCCCAACCTTGAGAAGTTCAGTAATCCTTTTCTCATAAGGAGCAAACCCAGCAACTTCCCTGATCAAACTTCTGACAAAGAGGACTCGTTTACTGGTTTTCTGAAAATCAAACAAAGATACATATCAGCATTTCAACTCAAAGGCCTTCAAAATTATTCAAATGTTAAGTCAACAAATTTACCAGAAGCAGTGAAATCCTTTTGATTAGATAACAAAAGAAAACACGAAGGTGTTCTGGTCAAAACAAAGATAGATGAGTTTGAAGACTTACTCCTTTTCTAGCAGATGGGCGTGTAGCCAACTCCTTTGTTGTTACAACGTGTCCTTTGTTTAAACCCACAAAGAGGCCACTCTTCGGCTGTGGTGGAGCCATTACTTACCCCTGTTATTACAGTACATTTTCATTAGTATATGAAAAACGATAAACAGAACTATAATAAAAACACCCAGCAATAACATTTCATTGGTTTTACATCTAACTTTTTTCACTACCAACACACAAAAGCTATCTTATCTCATAATCTTCAACCAGAATACATGATAGCACAACGTGACAGCACATTACATACATGATACATATCAGAATCTAACGACCAAATTGAAATTCACAACGTGCAAACAATCAAAAAGATCATACATAACTAGTTTTTTTTTTCTAGGGGGTGCGCCAAGCCTTTGCAATAGTGAAACATATAGGCAACACTTGAGAACCCCAATAGTAGGATACTGCATTGGAAACTACCCCATGAAAAAGTACATTTTATTGATAAGAACATATACACATACATTCAATTTTCATAGTTTACCAATAACTCCCCTAGTTAATTGACAATCATACAGTAAATTTTTTTAACCAAAATACAGGAGGCAATGATGTAGAACAACAAAAACCACTAAAGTAATTTGAGGTGACAACAATCGATTAAAATGTACACTAAATTTCCGGACTTACTTGGTGAACACCAAATTTGGACACCAACTCTAGACACCAATAGGTGGCAAGAAGTGGACCCCTAATCTCCCCACCTCAACCTACATGGAGTAACAGGGGTGTTACCTTTAGAAAATTCACCCACTACTCCACTAGTCTTGTGACACATATTGGTGTCCAAACTTGGTGCCCATACTTGGTGTTCACCAAGCATTTTCGCTAAATTTCTCTCCACGCAGAAAACAGTACAGCAAATTTCTCTAATCTCTTCACGTTCATGAACAATTGAAATTCATCAACAGCAAGAGAGAGAGAAAGAGAGACCTAAAATGATTACCTAGTGCAGTTCCAAATTAATGTTATCAATACCCCAGATCAAATTGAAAAACATAAACTTGAATAGAAACATAACTCACTGCACATTGTTCTACAGGCAATACATTCAATTTTCATAGGTTTCCAATAAATCCCCTACTTAATTGACAATTATTCCCTAAATTTCAGTGATGCAGAACAACAGAAAACCACTAAATCAGTTTGAGGTGACAACTAAATTTCACTTCACGGCTGCAATTCCCGAATAATTGAAAAACAGCAAGAGAGACACCTAACAACATCAAATCTCAAATCTCAACATGGTTCTACACACACAATACATTCAACTTTCATCATTTTCCAATAAATCCCCTAATTAGTCGACAACAATACACTAAATTTCTCTCCGCCAAAATACAGGATTCAGGATGCAAAACAACAAACAACCACTAGATTAATTTGAGGTGACCAACACTCGATTTAACTAGTAGTAAACACAATACCACAGATTTTTATCCCTTCGATGTTTCACAGCCTGCATTTAAAACACCTAAACTAGTAGTAAGATTGAGTAGTTGGAAACTCAATACCACATATATTGAGAATGGAATTGAAGAACATAAACTTGAATAGAAACCTAACATACTGCATATAAAATCTAAACACACATAATCATTAGGTCATTTGTCGATCTCATACATAATCTAAACGTACATAATCTCATAGAAAAAAAGTACTAGAAGAAGCTAAGAGAGGCAACAAGATTAGGTGATTTCAAGAAATAAAAGTATACCTAAAGCTGTGAATCGAGATGAGATCTGCGAAATGAAAACCAGAATCAAAGTTAGAATTTATGTGATTTGACAAATATACGATCGAAAACAAACTTAGGGTTTTGTAAGATTTTTCCTTTACCTCAGAGATGAAGAAGAAGAGCCGAAGAAGACGATTAGGGTTTTATGAGGTTTGTTTTTAAAGGGAGAGATTCTGTAATTATGAGTACCTTAGAAGGTTAATTATGTCTTTGTAGTAATATTATTGGACTTGGGTTTATTGTAACGTTTGTAAACTACAGAAATCAGTAAAAGCCCAGTCCATTTTAGACTTGTTGCCAATGGTCATTGTGCACGGCACAACAAAATATAATTTTCAGCTCATGACAAGCTAATTACGGAAAGTGTAAATTTGGCATTTAACCCTCCCATCACTCTCCCTTACTCTCTTGACCCTGGGTTTCAGAAGTCCGGATTTTTTTTAAAGCCCAACTAATTCAAAAGGTTTTTTGAATAATGTATAAGGTCAAATGGAATAATTAAAACACATGATGTCATCAACTGAAAATATTTTATGATCGAACTAACCTAGCCTCTTCTTCTTAAATTTCTCCCTCTCTCGCTTAAACAAAAATGGCAACTGATTAGATCTGATATTAATTTTGAAATAGTTTATACAGAAATAACCAAAGTTTTCGCGAACACGAGATGCAGCTTCAGAAATGGAATCAGGACGGTTTAAAGCAGACATGTCAACGAGTTCTAGCCATGGACGGCGTTGAGAGACTCCTTGACGGACTGAATCGGAGAGACGTGATATGAAGGCACGGAAAGCTGGTGTTGCGATTTAATTGAGATGGCTGTGAGTTGTTGTTGCTGGTAGGTTTTGAGATTAGAAGAGTAGGAGCGGATGACATCATGACAGATAACGAATGATTTGGGATTTTTTTTTGTGAGGGAGAAGGAAAATGGAAAGTGAGTGATGTTTTACGGTGAGTTTCCATTTATTAGATCACCTACTTATACTTTTAATATGAATTTGGAATATGGATTGGGTGGAGGTGTGAATAAGAATAGTAATGGCGGTGTTGGTGGTGGAAATGAGAGTGAGATTTTTGGTGGTGAGAAAAACATGATACCTAGACATAAACATAGTAATTTTGTTGATGGTTCTTCTTCTATGTTTAGAGGAGATAGAGAGTTTGATTTTAATTGTGCTTCGACAATGCAACAATTGTGCTGATTATTTGGATCATTTACTTTTAGAGTATAGACGCTATGCACAACCAGCCGTTCTTGATTCTTGTAAAAAGAAGTGGATCATTTTGTATTTGTTTTTGGTGGAAAGCTTGTATTTTTGGTCAAATTGTTCATCATAAATGATGTTACGCACCCAGATTTTTGACCCTGTATTGATCCCATTTATATGCATTAAATTTTTAGAGTCCAGATGTTATGCACAATGATTTTTTGAGTAATTTTGCTGAACTCTAAACTACAGCTAATAGATATGAAGATTATAGTCACATCTAATCTTTTGAACTCTAAGTTACAACTAATAGATGTGAAGATTATATTCACATCGAAAGAGTAGTTACCAAGACTATTTGAAAACTGAGACTAATTTTTTTTGATGTGAAGACCATATGCACAGACACTAGTTGCACTACAATCAACTCTTTCACGACGAAATGGATAGTTGAAACATAGTGAAGACAATATGCACATTACATTTCATAGATGGAAAAACTAGTTACAAAGAGTATTTCGCAACCGAGATTACAAACTGTGTGATGACATCATGCACATTATATCTCATAGATTGAAAGACTAGTAACAAATATTATTTGGCAACCGAGACTATAACTGAAATTTATATTATGCACCCAACATTTTAGTGTGCATCTATTATGCACATTGGTTTATTTTTGAATGAAAACTGGGTTGGTTTGCTAGATAAGAAATATGAAAACAAATACTAATAATCCCAGAAATTGGAAATGAACTGAAAGACTAAATACAAAAAACAATATCCTTTTTATAGTTTTACTCATAGGTCTACTTTCGTTAATAGTAAACTGACCAAAACCCAATTGTAAATCTAATCTATTTCCAGCAGGTATACCAGAACCACCACCACGTTTTAGCTCCATTCGACGTTACGTCATTCATGAAAAATGCTTTCTGTTGTTCTGGGTCTTCAGACTTCCTGTGAACGAGTCAGACATAAACCAAGTTCCAACACTATCATAAGCCTTAGCTGCTTTGGACTCTGATTCGAATGTCCCAATCCAAATACGGACTATAGACTCTCTAGTGTTGGAATAAATTTGTGCGCCCCAGTGTTCATTTAGCTGCAAAACAACACTCGTCAAGGTAAACATAGAATATGCTCTGCCAAATACTTATGCAAATCTAGAAGGAAAAATCATACCGCAACTTGCGAAGGGCCAAATTCAAGCACATCCAGGTATGTGCAGAGAATATTCACATAAGAATATATAAAAAAAAATGTGTTGTTGGTGATCAACACAGATGAAGAAACACAATTACTAGAATTAGACAATGTTAAACGATACTGACACTTCGATCTTAAAATCTCTTGTATAATACGTACAACCGGACAAACTTGATTCGTGCGGAATATATGTACAATTCAATATGTGCATAAAATATGCACACAATGAATATGTGCAGAGAATGCACACATATCCACCTTAATTTTTTAGCTAAAGCATATGAATATCAACTTCACTAAAAATCTTATAATTATAACCACACATCACCAAGACATATACTCGATAAATTCAATCCGTGAAGTAAATATGCACACACTGCATATGTACAAAAATCTTCACTTAACAATTAAACCACATACAATGACACTGCACAAACGCTATAATTTTTTAATGTGAAGACAAACTGCACATTACAAATTGTTGATTTGAAGACAATATGCACACCCGTACAAATACTACAACCAAAACTTTTATGGATATCACAAGCAGTAGAAACACAACAAACTGTTGACGTGAAGACATTATGCACAAGCAAGTGCAGGACAACACATGCACTCATGCAAAAATGAGTCTTTAAACTGAATCGAATGGCAAAGTGTGTTGGTGTACAATGTGCAGGACATATGCACTCATGTTTATGATATTAATATGAACCTTTTAATCACTGTTTGCGCATATTGTCAACACTACAAACACCAAAAAGACTACAAAAACTACAAACTTGATGTGAAGACAGACTGCACAAACACTACAACTTGATGTGAAGACAAACTGCACCGACACTACAAATTTTTGATGTGAAACAATATGCACACCAGTACAAACATTACAACCAAAACTTTTATGGATAGGGACGCAGTAGAAACACAACAAACTGTTGATGTGAAGACATTATGCACAAACATGTGCAGGACATATGCACTCATGCAAAAAGGAGTCTTAAACTGAATGGAATGGCAAAGTGCGTTGGTGTATAATGTGCAGGAATCATGTTTATGATATTAATATGCACAGTTTAATCACTAGATAATCGAAACTCTTTAACAAACTAACACATGAACAAAGACAACAAACAATATGTGCAGATGATATCTAGCTTTATCTCGAGAAAAAATAAAAACAACAAACAAGAGCATTGTTAACAGTTTTTTCTAACTTGATGTGAAGACAATCACGCATTTCATTTATAATCTACAGACACTTTCATGGAGAAATAGATAGCCGAAACAGTGAAGAGAATTTGCACAGTATATTCAATAGTTTGAGTTTTCAGGCACATTTCAACATGTAAATTGCAACATCATTCTAATGCTCAACGAAACAAGATGCGTAGGGTTACTAATACATTTTCTAACTTGATGTGAAGACAATATGCACACATTTAATTTATTCATTACGAAATAAGAAATATGGAATAGTTT
>JAJJMA010195006.1:0-12861 GCA_023529015.1 Papaver nudicaule | reverse complement strand
GTTCTCCTTGGAACGAGGCGAATATGAAGCTTCCTCTGTCGATTTTCGTGGTCCGAGAGCTCCTTTAGATCAGTGGATCCCTTGGTTGGAATCCATGTTGAATGACGAGAAGGTGTATGGTATCTTAGAAGACGTCGGGATTGCACATGCAGTGAAAGCGTCTGGGAAGTTGAGAGTGCATGTAGATGCCGATGGTGTTGTCGCATTCGCCTCTCGTTGGTGTGAGTCTACGAACACAGCCGTTACAGGCTTTAGAGAGATTACCATTTCTTTGGAGGCGGTATCGTCCCTGTATCATCTTCCGGTACTCGGGAACCTCCCACGGGACCAACCGGGGGTCCCTTGCGACGCCTTGGTTGATGAAATAAAGGCGAAGATTAGTCAACTTTATTTACCCAATGCTTCCGCTGACGAGAATTATACGAGGTGGATTCGTCACTGGTATTCATCTGGAGGCAGGGCTGACGCTCTCAGCAATACCAAGATTATAGCTGCATTCCTCACGCTCTGGTTGTCGCGGGACATATTCGAGGACGATCCTAACGGGACACTGAAGCCTTTCGTTGTTTCCTACGCGGTTTGGCTGGCCCGAGGAATGCCCTTACCAATTGGTAGTCTGTTCCTCGGGTCCCAGTATGCGCATCTAAGTGCTTTGGCTGGGAATATGTCTGGTTCTTCCACGGGTCGTGTTTCATCGTTCGTCAACCTCCCTTTTCTCCAGGCTTTCTTGTGGGAACACTATGTGCATTATGCTCCGCAAGGGGGTCTTCCTTTGGATTCATCGGAGTACGCCAGAATTATGTGGTGGAGTGACAAGCATCCCAAGGACTCGGCAAGGTTGATAGATTTTCTGGATAGGGATGAGTGTGTCTGCTTCCGCCCGTGGTGCAACGTCTATGATGATAGAATCTTTCAATTTGACATCGCGGCTGAGGATGACGAAGTCGTTTTACGCTCTGGATCTCCAGGTGTCAATAGCTTTGATCACTACGGGAAGTAGGTGTTCATGTCTAGTAGCGTTTTCGGCTTCGTCTTCGGCTTCTATCAGGGAAGACTGGTGAGGCAGGCGTATAACATTGATAGAGTGGCACGATTCATGGGATTCGATCAAGACGTGCCCTTTGACCGTTCCCTCTCTCCATCCGGGGACGACCTGCGTGCGTACTTAGATCCTTCCCAGGATCCGGGGAGGAAGGTTGTCTTCATGGTGTCCGGTAGGCTAGCGAAGGTCACTCCCAAATACAACCGGTTCTGGGATTACACTTTGACGGTTCTGGGCAACTTCGTGAAGAAGGTGAATACAAGCGATAGGCCTACTTTCACTCTAACACCTCAGGTAGTCTCCCTTCTGAATGTTCATGTATATGCCTTGCTCGTCCTGCTTAGATTAACGAGATTCCTTCCTGGTGGCAGATGGCGCCTCCTCCGTTGATCCAACCTAAGAAGAAGATTAAATGCAACAGGATGGAATTACCTGAGGGTTGCTTTATTGCGCCTTCCTTTGTGATGAGTTTGTGTCCCTTCCCATCTCGAGTAAGTAGTTTCCACCTCGCAGAAGTTTCTTGTCCTTTATATATCTACCCCTCCTTGGTTGATCTTTCTCTGTCGTTTCTGCAGGGTTCGGAGGAGTGTGATAGTCTCACGGAGTCCCCGGTCGTTGATGTGGAGACGAGGAAAGGGGTAGACGAGTCGATTGGTGCGAGCCTTGAGGTGAGGAAGGAGGTGGACGGGCCAATTGGTGTGAGTCTTGATGTTTCTTCTCCTCTCTCTATTGAGGCCGATGATCACGCCCTCACCCAGGTAAAACTTGTTGGAGCTTGTCGTCTTTTATCTTTCAGGTCCACTTTCGCATAACCAGTATTGACTAACCATAATCCCGTCTCTACAGGAGCAGGGGGGCGAGGGTCGTGTTGATGTTGTTTCGGAGAACGTGGAATGGTGGCTCAATCCATTGACTCCGCAGATCCGCTTGATGTCCAAGATTGGGAGGATTCCATAGTTGCGGCTGAATCTAAGGGTTTCAATGTGGCTTGGCTGCGGGATAGGTTCGAAAGGGCCAAGGCTCAAGGGTCTCTGGAGATCCTCCAAGAGAAAGAGAAGAAGGTAACAGAGTTGAAAGTTGAGTTGCAGAGGGAGGAAGAGGAGCTGGAACGGCTAAGGCTATCTTGAAAGGTGGACCTAGCAGGGTCTTGAGTGATATTCTCGACTAGGTGTTTTTTTTTTAGTGTGAGGTTCCTTCTTTTAGTTTTTCAAACGTTGAAAGAGCTGTAGGTATTTTCTATTGATTGGATTGGATTTATGATTTCTAATGGATATTGAAATCAAATACTTTTCTTAATTGATTCTGCTAAAATAGAAATCATATCTGCTAAAGCGGAAATCCTATCTACTGCACGCTATGACGCGCTGCTTTGGAGGAATGCAAATACAATAAACAGGAGGCTTGGTGTCGTCCTCCTTTAGGTTCTTGACGAAGCCCTGTTAAACCGAATTCGATCTCATAGCCAATATGGCGTGGAGTGAATCATGGTTGGGCAGAAGCTCCTTTGCCTTCTTACGAAGCCTTTACGCATATGCAGCTGCGTTCTCCCCCGCCTTTTGTTCGAGGTTGGATAATTCTACGTATTCCTTGAAGTCCGGGATAGTTTCCAAGACCTTGGGTGGTATATCGTAGGGGATGAGATCGCCTTCTCTTCGGATCTTGTCGTTGCGCAGCTTATCACATACAACTCCAGATTCCTGAAGGGCTTTGATGAAGATCCTAATAGCTGTGTCGATGTCTACTGCGGGTTTCCCAGGGTTTTTCTCTCGAGTAGCTTCCCTCGTGGTGAGTCCCCAGTGACTCGGTGAATGTGGGTTATCAGAAACGAGAGAGGTTGATAAAATACCTTCTTGGTTGAGGGGGCTCTCATTGGTCCCCGTAGACTCTGTGGGTATTAACTCTGGAAACTACCAACTGATCCGAAAATGAAAAAGCTTTGGATCAAGCTCTGGAAACTACCAACTCTGCCAAGAATTCAACACTTCACATGGAAATGCCTTTCTCGTGCGTTATCTACAAGGGAAAGACTAGCAGTTGTTTTAAAGGACATCTACACTGGTTGTCCTATGGGTTGTAACATAATTGAAAGTGCGACCCATATCCTGAAACAATGCAACTTTCCTAGAGCATCTTGGTTAGCTTTAACTGATCTTCACTCAGGATGTCCAAGAACGGTAGAACAATGGATCATGTCGTGGTTTAAGGATCTATCAGTGGGCCACATTACTGAGAAAGAGGTTGTGAGAAGAATGACAGTGGCCTGGTGCATTTGGTCAGAAAGATGTGCAGTTGTTCACCAGCACAAGGAACTAAACTTGGATAGTTTCATAGCTAGAACTAAACTCATATTAGCCTCTCATGATTCATTAACCCCTAATCAGCCTAATAGTGTTTCTTGCAGGGTTAACAGAGTGAATGTCAAATGGATTCCTCCTGATATAAATGTTATAACCATCAACTGTGATGGTTCTTATTGTTCAGACTCAAAATATGGTGGAGTTGGCCTAATATTTCGTAATTTTGCAGGAGAGCAAAGGGTTGCCAGATGCGTCTTCCTAAGAGATGTAACAAGTGCTGAGCATGCGGAGTGTCTAGCGTTGAAGGAGGCAGCACACTGGGCTAAGCAACTTCAACTAGAGAACCTCAACTTTGAGCTGGACTCTCAACTGGTGGTAAAGGTTGTTACAAGCGGAGACTACAATATTTCGTGGCGACTTCACCATCATAGAGCTGAAATAATTTCAATTTTTAAAGAATTTAACTTCTGGAAATGCTATTATGTTCCTAAGGAGAGAAATAAAGTTGCAGACATTCTGTCTAAAGTAGCTAGAACTGAAAAGCTCACTAGGGACTGGACTACTCATGTCCCAAACTGCATAAGCAATCAGTATTTAACTGAGAAAAACAATATAGCTGGTTAATTTTCATTAATTTATAATTTCTTTTCGTAAAAAAAAAAGGCTTAATCATAATTGATGATAATCATTATGTATAACCCTTAATTAATTAATTGAATTGAAGTCAATTAATTAATTAATGGCGCCGGAAAGTTACAAAAGCCTAAGAGCATCTCAACAGTGGGTGGAGATCTTAATTTTTACTGCCACATAAGATCTAAGACCTAATATTCTTGTAAATGAATCTCCAATAGTGGGGTTTTTGAGTTTAAGGGTGATGACATGGACTTCAAAAGGTGTTAGAGAAAGTCTTAACTAGACTTTCGGGAAGACCCTCAATTTTATTTTATTTTCCTTTAATAATTATTTAAATGGCTAAGATCTTATCCATATAAGATATCTAAAAGGTTATAACATCTACTGTTGGAGATTGTTTACTAGTTTTTAGGTTAATTCACATAAACCCTTCAAAATAAAAGTCTAAATAAGACCTCCACGTTGGAATTTTTCCACCTACTATTGGAGATGCTCTAAGGCTAAATAGCCAGCACGAGACCCAAGTGGGGTGTGGAAAGTCCGCCCAAACTAAAAATTCGAATTTTGGTGTGCTGACGTCATGATGACGTCAGCAGCTTACCCATTGCTGTTGCACTACACCTTTTGCGCCAATCCTTTTTGAATTAACAATGTTGACGTCGTGCTGACGTCAGCCTACATAAAAATCTAGCGCCATCTTTGTGGCACCATGCCCACTCCCTCCGGCGCCACACTCTCCTACAAACACATTGTGGCGTCCCCACACACTTTCTCTTTATTCGTGGCGCCACACACTATCTCTTTCGGCCACGACCAAACATAAGTCATAAAAGACATGAACACGACCATGCATACAAAACTCAAAGCAGCTACTCGTAGCACCACAAACATATGGCCACAAAGCATTATCGTAGCCCAACCTAACAACATTATGCAATATCTGCATATTGCACGATGTATCAAAACATCACACGGGGGAATACCTTTAGGGGTGTTGGTCTGGCGGTCTACGACAGTTATGAAGAAACTGATGGAGAGATGGGCAGTTATACGAAGATGGCGCGAGTGGACATGTTCTACACGACTCCAGCAGTTACAGAAACCAACTCATGTTCTCCACTCCTCCACTCTTCCACGACTCCCACCTTCTCTATCGAGAGATCAGGGTGAGTTCAATACTACAAATAGAGTCTTCCTCTATTTTCCGAGGCAGAACATTCAGAACAGTCAGAATAACCAGAATACTCAAGAACACCAAAGCCTCGGAGCACGAGCAACAACCAGATTTTGAGTATTCAACACACTTCTAGCCCTTGGAGATCTCCAGTCACACTCACGACTGAGATCTTGAACTCTCACACCCAGAAACACACATTCTCAACCTGATCTCAAGTTTCTTCCACTGTTTCCCTCCTTAGACCAACCTCATCCTCTTTGTGACCGAAGCAAGACGTGAACGACCATTGACTTGGTTTAGGCTCGTCTTGTTCGATTATGATCTCGAGCACTACGAAAGTACCCAGAGACGGTACATATGTTTTTCAGGTAAAAACATTTGGCGACCACAGTGGGAGATCAATCACTCGGTTTCAGAAGATTTCCTCGAAAAATGGTTGAACTCAGGGCAGGGTCAGACAAAAAAAAATACTAACTCTTCAACTGAAGGTACCGCGACTTCCAGCGCAACACCTACCATTCCACCCACGTTCAGCGTCCCAGCATCCAAACCACCCACGATGCTTCCCTGTAACACCTACTGTCTCAACAAACCCTGTCATACCCACCGTACGCCTACCCCTGGCGTTACCTTTATAAACCCTGTCGTTCCGGTAACCCCTACCGTCCCAACAACTCCTGCAGATCCAGATCTAGTTAGCACACCTCGTAGCTATGTTGCATGGATACGGACACGTGACGCGGTTACGACACGACACGGTTACGGTGACACGTCAAATCTTAAAAATGAGGGTTACGGGGACACGTTATATACGCATAGTACACACGCATTAAAAATATATTTACAACAATCTTTTCAACAAAATGACGATTTTGATTAAATAAAATTAATATTATTAAATAAATAGCATGAACGATACTTGGATTTCATTAAAAAGAGAAAATATTTGTAGCATATTGTACTTATTTTCATTTTCCAAGCTAATATGAATCATTTATAGAGTGCCCTAAAGTGTCAGATAAGTGGTCTGCAAAGTTTTTGGTGCCGAATTTCACATGACACATGATGTGGCGTGTCCATCGCGTGTCGGGCAAGTGTCGGCGCGTGTCGTGTCCGATCGTGTGTCCGACACGGTTACAGCAACTTTCTAGGCGTGTCCGTGCAACATAGCCTCGTAGTAACCCCTCTTCTTCGATCAGGATCAAGGATGCCACCTTAAAGGAAAGGGAAGTTCCAAAGAAACTAACCACGGAGGATTAGCCAAGCAGCAAGACGATCTTACAGAAGACCAAATCAACTTGTCGCTACCCAGATGAAGGTCTTGGATTGTCCCAAAACTCTTAACTTGGCCATTGATGTAGGTGTCTATATAAACCGATTCTCTAGTAATTTACTCATAAATTTGTCAGATTTTGTGCAAATAATCGGCGTTGTTAGGCTTTCTCATACACCGATTGTTATTAATTTTTTTTGGGACTTTATATGCCTTTAATTGGCTACTAATTTCGTATATGTACACATATTATGGGTCATTTTTTGTTCAGGTTTTTTATGCCAAAAAATAAAAGTAATCGACACATAGAGAATGTTGTTCAAGGTATTTTTGTTTATGGGAAGTGAAACCAGAATCGGCGTACGCGGATCGTCTTATATATTAATTATTGTTCGTGTCCCTTCTGAACCAAGAATGCGAACAATAATCGGCAAATGAGACATTATATATGTACGCTGATTCTGGGTCAATTTTTTTCCCATGTTTTAATGTTTGTAAGCTACAAATCATCCACGAGATTCTTCATATATTAATTGTTTCTTCTTACTTATAAGTTCGACTAATTCACATGGATTTCATTTCAACTAATTTACATGGATTATCTCGAAACCCACTCACAATCTCATCTTAACTATGGAGTTATAAACTGACTGATTTTGAATGTAAACTGTAAATTAGCAAATAAAATTGCTATGAAGTTCATCTAGTTGGCCACTTAAAATATCAAACTTAGCAATATATCACAATGGTAGATTTTGGGGCATGATCTAGGTGACATTTTTTATCGAGTTGGCAAGAAAAAATATTATCGAAAAGTTTGGTGTCAGGTCATTGATATCATCACCCGATAATTATCATTATACTACAAAAACATTAAGTGGTAAATTACATTTTTTTTTCTCCATTTCAGTGATATTACAGTAGCCATACTACACAGTACACCCTCATAAAAACCTGGCAAAGTTGGGGGCGAGCTCCTTACTAGGAGCACTAAAGTCCAAAATAGTATTAGGATGAAATAAAAGGGTTATCCCATATAAAATATAATTTTTTAAATACAAAACAACCCTTGATTAGTAGAGATTAATGATATGATTAGTTGGTTAATTGAATTTGATTAGTAAAATTATTAGTGTTAAGGGTTACATTATGATTAGGATAAAAAATTGAAATTATAATTATTTGTTTAGAGAGAGATTAGAAGAAGAAGGAGAGGGAGCGGGGGGGGGGGGCTGCTTGTGGTTTATGGAAAATGAGTGATTCAAGTCCTAAAAAGGATCGTGAGTTTATCTTAAAACGTGTTGATCAATCATGTTTTAATTATATAGAAGATGAATCCGTTATGGAGATGTTGCACGATCAGAGTCAATTGTATAACGAGGAACAAAACTCTCTTGGTTATGAAGATCCTTTTGACTTCAACGAGTATGAAAACCACACAAATGAACAACCCAATGTTGAAAACAACGAGGTATGCTTCCTAAAATGTGGTAATTGTATGTCAAATTCATTTAATCGTCAAAATCATGCATGTTTTAAAACCAGAGTCGTCAGAGTCTGTGTAGAAAAAAACTCGCCGATTTGAAACATCGTCAAGATATATTAGAGGATACTGACGACTCTGTATTTGAAACACACCCAGAGATGATAAATCGTCAATGTTGTACTTCAAACCGTGACGATTTTGTGACATGACTTTACGCGGGGTCATTTAATACGGCTCGACATGGTAATATTTATAATTGTTACGATTTAGGGTCCCAAAAACAAACTTAATCGTTATGATTATTTTGCCAAATCATAACGATTAGCTATGAAAATATTTAGGTCGGCTTGCAATTAGAAACAACCTTGACGATTTTCCGGTATTCTAACGACTGCTTGTTTTGTAGATACCGTTGTTGGATGCGGAAGAAGATGACGGTCAACCCAAAGCCCTCAATTTGAGAACTGAAGATACCACCCAATTTTATCTAACTGATCAGGATGCCAACTTTGTTGTTTTGGCAATGTTAGGGCATTGTCCGGTCAAACCCACTAGCGTTGGTATCTCAAGCTGGTTGTCAGTTTTAGGTGTCAAACACAATTCTTGATTTAGCCTACTAGAGTTTAGATTTCGGAATTGGGATATAGACAAAGTAATAGAGACCTTGAAGACGAAGACAGTGCATAGAAAGAAGACATCAAATATTCTTCATCGACAAAAGGTTAGTAGGAGTTATGACTTTTATGGAAATTCTTTTATTCTACTTATTATTCTATCTTTCGAAATAATCGGCTACTTTAGTAGTGTTATATCGATTGAAATTTTGTATTCTTGTCTACATAACCATTAGTTATGTTAGTATTTTTTCCCACAATACTAAGGTTACAAGATGCATGAGATATATTCGATGTCCTTTCTATTGCATTGGTTTGCTTGCAAATCACATGTATGAAACATATGAATCTAAAGGAGTACTCTAGAGCAGGGTCCAGTGGATTATAGCTGAGGGCGTAATAACACGTGTAAGTACTGGCCCAACCAAGAACTTCCAGCAGATCCAGTTAAACCCTAATTCTGAACAATGGCGGTTCAACCGGTTCGTGAACAATGACTCCGGATTTCACTCCTGAGTTCCAAAAAGTCAATATATACACGTACATATACGTGAACCACATATTCGATGTATTTGGCTGAATTCAGAAGGACGGGTCCCGAACCGTCCACGTGGATATTCTTCTGGGATTTCACGCGGGTTAAACTTCTGACTCCTTTATCTCTTAGTTAGACTTGTGCTTATCAGAATATCTTCCGTGGTCCATCTAACGAATCTCAATGTGTCAATAAGATAAAGTTTATCTCTGGTCTGTTGATCTCTATCTTGAAGTGTTTTTGAGCTAACAAAACACTTGGCAGATCAATGTTTAAAGATTTCCAATTGAGATAAATCCAGGGTTTCTTTGTGTGCAAGCCAAGTAACAGGTTCGTTTACACGGGCACCTGCTAACTTGTAGGTTAAGAAACTAGTTGCTTTATTCCTAAGCAACCTATCTTATTGAGTGCTATAAGTAGAGGGTTAAAGAACGAAAACCACAAGCATCAAGCATACGTGAAGTTTCTCTGTGGAATTGATCGTAAACTCTTTGCACTTCGGTGTAAGCTTTTTGTGGTATAGTCATTCTCTATTAGTTAGCAGTGGGATTTACCTAGCGACTATAAAGACTTCTCTTGAGAGTTGGGAAGCACAGGTAGGAGATAAGGTACCTATGTGGTTGTTATCGGATTATCCTGTAACCTTGGTAACCTGATCACATTCTTGTCTATTCTACGGTCCTTCTCTTCTGCAATAAGGTCATTCAAGAATTGATACGTTACATACAAGGTTGAAGGAAGCAACGCACGACTGCACTCGGTGTTGTAAGACCTAGTTAGCTCCAGTGCATATGTTTATTAAGTGATTCTTTTTACAACTGAGGTAGAGACAAGTTGGGCATAATTTAGTCGGTTTACTTGTCAGCCCCCGCTTGTAAGTAGATTTCCATATGACCTGGAGAAATATGAAGGAAGTCACTTTGTGTATGTCAAACTGAATAGGACAGTTCAAACATACACTTGATAATTGAGGTTGCAAAGCCGAAATTATTGACACAAGCCTTTAACATCAGTTAAAGCAACTCCTAGGCATGTAAAGGACGTCAACTAGGGGAATCAAGTGCGTGAAGATTTGTGGGGGATCTAGAGACGTAGGGAGTGCGACAATAGTCAATTCGCTTGGAGGGATTGAGTTGGTCTCTCCTACATCCCAGACTGGAGTCTTATAGTAGGCTAGTGTTTGTAGACAGTTAGTATTGTGTGGTGTTCAATCTGGATGAGGTCCTGAGGTTTTTCTACAAGTTGTAGTTTTTCGTTAAAAAAATCTCTGGTGTCTTGTGTGCTTTACTTTCCGCATTATATTCTCTGATTATATAATTAAAGCAAACACAAGAAGTATGTTATTAATAACCGTCGAGTAGGTCCATAATCCATCCAGGGGATTTGCCAAGATTTATCTTGAGTTGGACCAATCACTTGTGATCCTACTCCGGTTATCACATATGGATATTGATTTTTGAGATCGTCCATATCTTACCATAAGACTCACGAGCCCAAACGAAAAGTTGGTTGTATTTCGGTACCCCTGCTTTTTCAGGCACATGTTTCCGTATCACTTGACTATCCTCCGAAATTTAGCATTTTTGTGAATGTAGGTATAGGAAAGTAGAGATGAGGCGAAGTGGTGGGCAATTGTGAATGGAAAAGAGATAATGTGCGTGGTTGTGCAGAGCAAAAGTACTGGAAAGACTTGGTTTCATATGATTTGCCAGCAAGGACACAAATTTTTAAGTCACAAGAAAAAGGGTTACGCGTACAAGCGGAAGACCACCAACCGAAAAGTAGCCAAGACTAAGTCAAAGAAGACTGATTTCCCTTTCAGGATGATATTCAATAAGGTGTGGGGTAGTATCGATTTGTGGTATTTTAAGGAGGTTGTCTGTGGTTGGCACAACCATCCAGAACCTGAATCTCTTATTGCATATGCTTATGTTGCAAGGTTGAGTCCAGCGGAAATTGATATAGTATGGCAGATGATAGGAATTCAACCGAAAAGGATTCTCACTGTGATTAAAGAAAAGTTTGAAGACAACCTTTCTACACTATCCCAAATTTACAACGCTAAAGCAATGTTACGAATGGAGGAATGGGAGGGAAGAGTGGTTATGCAACAATCGGCTTGGTTGGCAGAGAAACACAACTATTACTTTAATCATAATAGGGGGATGAAAGACAAGGTGACACACATTTTTCTGGCTCATCCCAAGATGATGGTTTTAGCCCTGTGCTTCCCTTAGGTATTGATGATGGATTGTACTTATAAAACCAATAAGTACAATCTGCCTTTATTGAAAATTGTGGGTCAGACATCGGAAAAATTGTCTTTTACTGTGGCTTGGTGTTTTATGCAACATGAGACAAGGGATGACTATATTTAGGCACTAAACGAATTGAAAAAAATCTACAAGGATCAAACTCCAGGGGTGATAATAACGGATAGGGAGATTGCATTGATGGGGGCAATAAAGGAGGTTTTTCCCTTGGCACAAAATATCTTAGCAAAAACAAAGATTCATTTCGAAAAGCCCAAGGGAAAGACCGGTTGTGAGCGTACGAAAGAGGAAGATGATCGAAGGAGTCAACTGTCTAAAGATGAACTACATGAGGAGAAAAAGAAAGAGGATGCCGAATACGAAGAGGGGATGGGGGAAATGGAAGGATTATTTATTAGACTGGGATGAATTGGTTCACTCGAAGACCAAGGGGAAGTTTTATGTAAATTTGAAAAAGTGGGATGATTTATGGAGACCTAAGTATCATAAAGCGGTGGATTATTGCAGAGACTCGTGGTTAGACGACCACAAACATAGGTTTGTATATGCATGGACCTATGATTATACTCATTTCAAGAATGAGGCAACGAGTACGGTTGAGGAAGCTCATGGTCGGTTGAAGACAATTCTCGATGTATGTCAAAATGGGATGGTTACGATACAAGAAGGTATCCATGAGTACAGTAAACATGATTTGTGGAGAACTCAAAAGGAAATGGCAAAGAGTAGGCACATGTGTTGCACCAATTATAATGAGGAGAGAAGATTGCTTTGTTATATTATGTTCTGAGTATCGCATTGGGCGATAATTAATATGATGGAGCAACATGTTATTTTTAAAAAGATGGAAGACAACGGTATAATGAAAGTTTGTGGATGTAAGACGATGATCGGTATAGGGTTTCCGTGTCTTCATCGTCTCGGTAAATATAAAGATTTTATTCCGCTTGAGGATATTCATCCCTATTGGCAGCAACTGTAGTTTATTCCCGCCCCTACATTCGACGATAGACAACCTTGGGTTGACACCGATGCGCATCGTGAAATAGTTGAATCATACTCCACCATGAATCATGTGAGTAAACAAGTTTTGCGTGAACACACTATTATTTCCCTTAAGCGTAGTTTGACTATTGTTGAAGAACCGGAGATAGAAAAACCCACCGGTAGACCAAGCACTGCAACCTCCTTTACTGAAATTAGGAAGGATAAGAAGCTTAAAAATAATACTAAGAGAGACCCTACCCTAGAAGAGCTAGTGGAAGCCGAATATATAGCAGGGGAGATGAAGCATAAAAGTGGCCGGAAAATGATCCTTACCCAAGAGAGTTATGCCGACCCAAAAACACAAGTTCTTTCCAAGGCAAGTTCAAAAAATTTCTCAAGTGAGTGAAAGATTTGTCAAACAACACAAGGAATGGGATCATCATTCGTGTCAGCGTGTGTAGGAAGTGCCTCAACGGATGATGATGAGGAATTGTGCACGCCACAGTCAAACAGACCAAGGCGAATGCAAACAATAGAAGTT
>JAJJMA010195000.1:0-10049 GCA_023529015.1 Papaver nudicaule | reverse complement strand
GGTATTTATATAGGAATACCAAGAAGGGATTGACTCAAATATCTCACACAATTTTGCACATTCGCTATTATCACTACTAAAGTAGTTGACTATATTTCGAAAGAATAGATGAAGTAGAATAGAAGAATATCCATAAAGTCATAACTCCTACTAACCTTTTGTCGATGAAGAATAATTGATGTCTTTTTTGTCTTCACAGTCTTCGTCTTCAAGGTCTCTACTACTTTGTCTATATCCCAATTCCAAAATCTAAACTCTAGTAGGCTAAATCAAGAATTGAGTTTTGACACCTAAAACTGACAACTAGCTTGACATACCAACGCTAGTGGGTTTGACCGGACAATGCCCTAACAATGCTCCCTAGATGCGGACACGCGGAATTAAATATGACATGCTGAATGAATATAAATCTACTCATCTCCGAGTTTGAAGGTTAACTGCGGAGGAAACATGCTCCCTAGATGCGGAAGGAAAATTCTATGTTGGCCATGATATTATATTATTTTTGCCAAATATACTATGGTTCTAAGTGTTATCCGCAGAGAAGATATGATGTTTTAAATTGACGGAATGTAATTTTTATCATGTTGTTCTATGAACTTGGAAAGAAATTTTGCGTGGTGGGGGTTCCGATATGCTTATCTTGATTCAGTAGCTCATTTCTATGAACTGCGTAGTAAGAGTCTCCGTTATGGATGCCTGCACTGCTACTAGACTTGTTAATTCCATCATTCGATCATAGATAGCTCCGATGTTGATTTCTACTACGCTGCTCTGCTGATTCTCTTTGGTACTGATTTTCTCTATCATTTGTGCCGTATCTGTCGCTGCGCTGGTTTACGAATCTCTGCTGATTCTGCTTTTGTTGACATATCTGCTGCGCCGGGGCTCATTTTTCCGTTTTGCTGCTTGCTGATTGTATCTGCGGATACCTGATTTGGGTTTTGATTGATGAAGGTTGGTGTTATGGTATGAGCTACTGGATTTTCGCAAATCTTCAGCAAACCAAAATGGTTCCTACTTTATGGAACAACTCTCACCGGCTTCTATGAAATTCTCCCCGCGGTTTTCAGCGTAGCTTCGAACGCGCAGCTTGGATTTCCTAATTTTGTGATTTTCTTGGTGGGGGTTTTGGGTGAATGATTCTCCAATTGTTCCAATATCTGACCGGACTTGGTTCACAAGATAATGCTATTGATTAGCAGATCTGCGTTCCTTTCCTATATGTTGACGCCCTAAGAAAAGAAAATGGACGTTTTTGCTGAAAATGACCTGACAGTTTTTGAAAAATCTTTTCTTTCACCTCTTTCTTCTAAGTAATTTGTTTTCATGTGATCTGTGGTTGAGCTTTTGCGAGTGTGTATTTCTGAGAAGAGAACTCAGCATAACTTTGTCTCACTGTGATAAGGCGGAAATCGGTCGGAAAAAAAGAAAAAAGGTGAACTTGCGGAATGAAAGCAATATATGAAAGCAATAAATGTGTTGAAAGTAAGTAGATGAAATGTAAATGTGGACAAGTTCTTGCTTTCACAAGATCTTGAAGGAAAGCGATAAATGACTGAAATGTAAAGGTTGCAGTATATAAAGAACTGGAAGTAAAGAAAGGACTGCAAGTAAAGAACTAAAAGTAAAGGTGAACCAGAAGAACTCGAAGAAAAGCAAAAACAACCAAGAAAAAACGACTATTTCCCGATTGCAGAAGATAAGTCGAGTCCCCTTAGTCGTCGCAAAAATGTAGCTGCTAGAAATTTACTAGGCTCAACTACCCCGATTTATTTTTACTCATGTGCACTAAACATGTATCAAAGATACTGGCCACTATTGGTGGTTCTACACAAGGCTAAAACAACACCAGTAGAACACTAAGCTAAGCTAAGACCAAGACAAGATAGAAGAACTCCTTGCTATATTAGAACCAGAGATGGGATCGACCTTCCAACCCAACTGGGATCTGATCTTCTTGCTTAAGGTAAGTGGTCTTATATTTATAGAGATCAATGAGGACAGACCCTCAGTGATCCAATACTACTAGGCTGGATATACCAGTTACAAGTTGTGGCGGTTACATTCGGACCTTCCCTGCGGAGTGGAGGGTGCGTAGGACCATTCGTCCTAGGCTTACATGGGTACTCCGCTGAGGGGGGTCTGCTGGCATAAGCCTTACATCTTCTTGCGGTGGCTTCGAGTCCTAAGGTGTTGCGCTGGTATTTAGGGTACATATGAAATATGGCACCCACACTGGTGGTTCTAGAGAATCGGTTAACAGTGTTAAATCGTTTTACCAATCAGCAAGTTCAAGTGTTTGCTTATTTCGTGAACCTAGATGCTATTGCTTGGTCAAACCCACTAATATTGGTATGTCAAGTTAGTTTTCAAGTTTAGATGCCAAAACACAATTCTTGATTTAGCTTACTAAAGCCAGGTTTAGGACACGAGAATTAGATTAAGTAGTTGAGACTTTGAAGATGAAGACCAGAGCTTCACGAAAACATCTGACATCTTCATCAACAAAAGAAATACAAGAAACCAGAAGTTTTGTTAACGTGGAAACCGCAGCAGAAAAACCCGGGAACCTAGTCCAGTTTGAATACGCACAATATTAAGTTGTCTACAAACACTAGCCTAATATCAGACTTCGGATTAGGATATAGTTAAGACCGAATCAAGCCCTCCAAGTGATTCAATTATCGTCACACTCATTACCTCTCTTGAATCTCGCAAGACCTTACGCACTTGATTCCCCTAGCTGATGTCCTTAACATGCCTATGAGATGATTTAACCGTTGCTCAAGGCTTTAGTACTAAAACAATATTGACAGAGAATACTAATGTATGATCTGTCCTCCAACAGGTTAACACTTAGTGACTTCCTTTAGCTATGATCAAGGTTATACGGAAATCTCTTTTACAGGTTAGGATGTCATGTAAATCAAGTAAACGATGCCTAACTTGTCTCTACCTAAAAAGTGAAGAACTAGAAACCTAATTTTTACACTAATGGAACAACTAGGTTTTACCACGCGGTGTGCAGCAGTACGTTGCTTTTATCAACCTAGTACTTGATTGACTGTTCTTGAATGGACTTATTGCAGAACAAAATGACCTGATAAATACCACTAAGGCAAATATCTATTTGTGCTTCACAACATCAAGTGAAGTATTTTTATAGTCGTAGGACAATTCCATGAAGGAATTTATTCCTATAGAGTTCGACGACTAACAACAAGCTTACATCGAACTGTAAAGGGTTTTGGCAGAATTGATTCTAACGAACACTTGATGTTTAGTTGTTTTCGTTCTAGGAGTCCTTTATTTATAACATTTAATAAGATAGATTGCTTAGGAATAAAGCAAAGATTACTAGTACTACAAGTTAGCTCATGAACTGTGTAAGCGGACCCGTTGCTCGACTTACACACAAAGTAGTCACGTTTTAATCACACATGAATACTATTTAGAGTTTATCACCAAGTAGTTCGGTAGAGGATAACTACTTCAAAGATATGGTCTAGACACAAGAGTGAACAACTGAAAATCTTATTGAACTATTAAGAAAGTGAACCGTGTAAGATATTCTCTTTTAGGATCGAGTTCACCTGTTTGTGAGATCTGGGAGTCTGTACTGAACCATGTACAAAAGTTCACGAAACGATTTGCGAACCGTACGTCACTTTGGTCTTCGGGAGAAATCCTGAAAGCCTTGGTATGCGAGCTGGTTCGCGTACCAAATTGCACTTTAGACTTCAGGAGTTTTCATTCAAGTCTTGGATCGCGAACCATTTCGACAGGATTTGTTCTGTAGTACGTAAATCGAGACATATTTCATACTTAAAAATTATTTTATTTATAAACCGTAATCTGTATACTCGTTTTTCCCGAGTATTCTTCAAGATTCAACATTATCCCAATATTGATTTGAAAGCAAACCATTATAATGGAAAGTGTATCGCATCTCTTTCACAAGATGTAAAACCGTAGTACACTTAGAAAGTATACTAACACAACCTGAAAGTCGTGTAGATACGAATCCTTCTGTTTTTGCCTGAAAAACACTGCACCATCTCTGGATACTTTCGTAGTGCTCGAGATCAAAGTCAAAGAAGACAAGCCTAAACCAAGTCAATGGTCGTTCAAGTCTTGCTTCGGTCACAGAGAGGATAGAGGTTGATCTAGGGAGGGAAACAGTGAAAGAAACTTTAGATCAGGTTGAGGATGTGTGTTTCTGGGTGTAAGAGTTCAAGATCTCCGTCGTAAGGGTGACTGGAAATCTCCAAGGCTAGAAGTGTGTCGAATTGCTCAGGTGTTTTAGCTCTGAGGAATGCTTCTGAATGTTCTGCCTTGGAAGATAGAGGAAGCCTCTATTTATAATGTTGAACTCACCCTGATCTCTCGTCAGAGAAGGTAGAAGCCGTGGAAGAGTGGAAGAGTGGAGGACGTGAGTTAAGTTCTGTAACTGCTTGAGTCGTGTAGAACGTGTCCATTCAGCACCACTTTCTCATAACTGTCCATCATCTCTATCAGTTTCTTTCTAATTGCCGTAGACCGTCAGACCAATACCCCTAAAGTTATCCCCCCGTGTGATGTTTTGATGTCTCGAGTGGTATGCAGATATTGCATGGTTGTGTTGAGTTTGAATAGCGTCGTGCGGCTATGACTCTATGGCCAATGTGAGTGTGGCGCTAGAGGCACGCATAGTGGATGTACAACAGCAACCTTGATCATTGGCCAAGGCCAGAATCCATGGCGCCATGAATATGGCGCGTGGTGGATGCGGCCACGACCTTGGCCATTGTCCAAGGACAATTTCATATGGCGCCATGGCCTAGAGGCCACGGCCTTGGCCACTGTCCAAGGCCAACATCTCGTGGCGCAATGCTCATGGCGCCGTAGTTTTGCAGCTAGGCCTTGGACACTGGCCCAGGCCAATATCTCGTGGCGCCATGCTTATGGCGCCATGACTTTGTGGTAAGGCCTTGGCCATTGCCCAAGGCCAATACCTTGTGGCACCATGCTCATGGCGCCATGCTTTCTGAAGCCACGTCCTTGGCCATTGGCCAAGGCTAATCCTTTGTAACGCATCTGGGCTATGGCGTATCTTAGGTCATGGCACGCTTTTCCATGGTGTGTTAGGCCATTCTGTGTTTAGAGTGTGGCCTGCCTAAGTGTGTTTAGGCTGTTGTAGGCTTCTCAGAGAGCTCTGGACAGGCCTGGAGCTGCGATGTTTCTGAGGTTTTCATTGAGACTCAGATGTAGAGTCGTATTTTAAGAGGAAATCCGTAAGGATGCGTCTCTGTTAACTCTCCACCATGTACCAGTGAGCAATTTAGTTCTGATGTCGAGGAACTCGAGGCGATGTCGACATGAAGTAAATTGATGGGTTTATGAGTTGGTGGGGTTATTTAGTATTGCACTATCATATCATCCTCTCCACCGAGAGAACTCATAGAGGGGTATTTTCAGCTCGTAGAACGGGTTGCATTCTAAGCTATAGAGTGCCTGAGTAGGCAATTGCCTTTAGGTAAGGCATAATCAGAGAGTCGTTTTACGTTTTGTCCCTCTTCCATTTTTCACCATCTACATTAAGTCCCCTGGTTAGTGTGGAACAATAATGTTTCATACTAAGCACTCGGATGGTGATAGCAATCCTAATAGCCTTAGGGTTTGTTTTTTTTTTCAGCAAAGATTTACAAAAGATCAGGTCTTAGTGTTAATGACCTTGAAAATTGATGGCAAGCTTGTGTATATAGAGAAAGTTTATATATATATACACGTACGTGAGTGAGGGAGCAAAGGGGGCGGCCATGGCGCTATGGCCGTGGCGCCACGGCCATAACGCCGTGACTGCCATGCCCCGAGACTCGTACCGCGTCCTTTTTTTTTTAATATATTTTTTTTACGCGGCGCCGTTGTGGCGCCGCAACTTGATGGTGCCAGCCCTAGGGCTGGCGTACTCTATTTTTGGGGCCTTGGGCCTTGAGTTTTCTTCCGCTTTTAGGAGTTCTACTGGTATTAGGACACTTTAATTAATGATTATGTATATATATACACATGCCTAGGTTAAACTTTTAACAGAGAAGAGAAAAGAGAAAAGACTTCTAGGGCTACACATATCTTTTTTCTTTCTTTTGATTCATCCTCTTTAATCGTGTTTGTTAATTCTTGTTCATCATGTCGTCAAGTGGAGCAACAACAAGGAGCAACAAGGTAACCTAGGTTTTTTTTTTTTTTTTTTTTTTTTTTTTTTGTATATATATATATATATATATATATATATATACGTGGATGTAAATATGCGTCCGCGGAGGGACGGGTTAATGGCGCCACAGGATGTGGCGCCACACTCCTAGGGTTATCACGGCCTTGGCCAAAGGGCCAAGGCTAACTTGGTGGCGCCATGGGCATGACGCCACATATACTGATACGCACTTTTTTTATTTTTTTACGGTAGCATGTATGTTGTGTTGCATGTATACTTTAGTAAGTGTGTATGCCTAACTACTCATGTTATTAGGAGAGTGATTACTATTGTGTGTGTACGAGTATGTAGTAACTTACTTGGAATTGTTTGCGTTCTACAGAGAATACGTGGTGGTGACCAAGAGACAGTTTTCAGCATCATTCTGTCCGTGATACTGCTGCTAGGACTCCCAGGTGTACCGATGGTTTTTCATATGCTCTTGTCGTTAGAAAATCGAACACGTTTGTTGACCGTGGAGACTTCTCTGCTTGTTTCATCCCGAGGCAAGGAGACCTTGATGATTCTTTCATGGTGGTGTCGGGTGAGGCTATTAGGTTTTTCATGGATTCTAAGGCGTGTGTTGGTGCGCCTGTCGACTCCAAAGATCCTCAGTTTCCCGTGACTCAATGTTGTGCTTGGTATGATTTTATGTTAACTAACAAGAAGGTTCAGCCAATTTTGGAGCAAGCGGGCATCTTCTATGCGGTGAAGGCAACTGGGAGTTTGAAAATATATAAAGATGTCAGTGCTATCATTACCTTCCTCCTTCGTTGGTGCAGGGCGACCAAAACTTTTGTGATGAGTTGGGGTGAGTTCATCATTTCTTTAGAGGCGGTTGCTGCTTTATACCACCTTCCAATGTTGAGGAATCTTCCAGACAACTATTCCTCGGCTCAGAACGCAATGATTGAAGTCCTGAACAAGAAGATTCAAGAATTGCAAGTGGCTAAAGCTTATTCGAGCGAAAATTATATAAAATAGGACTCGTCACTGGTATGTAGGCGGCGCGAGTCCCGCTGGTGGTAAGCCCGAGAGCACCCTTTGCATTGCGGCGTTCTTGGTACTTTGGCTGTCTAAAGACATTTTTACTGACGCTCCCCTTGGTACCTTGAAACCCCATGTTGTCTCTTTGGCTGTTCTCCTGGCTCATGGTCGAAGTTTGCCTATCGGTAGCCTATTTCTCGGTTCTTAATACGCTCAGTTTGACGCTCTAGTCCGGGATATGTCGGTACCTGGTGTTAGTAGGGTTAGCACATACTTAAATCCCTCATTCCTCCAGGGAGTCTTGTGGGAGCACTACGAAGCTCATAGACCTACAAACGCCCCTAGATTGGGCAAAAAGCCGAAGGAGAGTCCTTGAATCTTGCAGTGGATCACCAAATTGCCCATTTCCTCTCCGCAACTGGGAGATTTGCTGGATGATGAGAGGAACATTAATTTCCGCCGTGGTACACCAATTCTTCCCCCAAGCTTGTCCAGCCTGTAACTTTCACGGATGCGCCCGGTGTTGAGATACAATCGGGACCTCGAGAGTCGAGTGGCCTTACCGTCGGGCAGGTTATTTTTGTCAACAACAGTACTCCTGGTTACATCCTTGGCTACTTTCGCGGTGAAGAGGTGGTGATGCCTTACAATATTGACAGAGCAGCGAGAGTGATGGGCTTTGACCAAGACGTCCCCACGAGGTCACTTCCCATGCCTTCTGTAGCGGAGTTGCGAGCTTCGCTTGATGAGTCAGTTCATCCCAATCGTCGTTTTCCTTTTGTTTACCGTCACAGACTGACGAGGGTGACTCCCGAATATCACGAGTTTTGGAATGACGCTCTTGAAGTCCTCCACAGTTTCGTAAGTGGTCAGGGTGTATGCCGGGATATTCCCATTGCCACCCCTAGGTATGATAACTCGATTGTAATCCGTTCTTGATTGTTAAATGTCTCTCTCCTTATTCTTTATCATTCTTCCACAGGTGAGCCCAGCTTTGAGTCCCCAGTTGGACGACGTAACTCCTGTTCGAGATGCCAGGAGAGAAAGACCTAGGATGAGGCTTCCTAGAGGATATATCTCTCAGAGGGCAGTAGATGAGCTTTCTGTTGACGACGAGGACGCTGACGTGATGATAATGAATTCTTTGCCTCTGTAGAAGTTGTTTTATTTCCACGGTAATGCTCGGCAAGGCTCTTATTCTTACGTTTTCTTCTTGTAGATGAATCGTCCAGGAGACAACGAACCCATGGGATCTTCGAACGTGGATGACGGGGATCAGGAGGTACTCAAGAAGACCGATAATCCTTCACCCCTTCGTGAGGCGTCGAGTCCCGGCACGGTAAGTGGCTCGGGCCCCTTCATACTTCTGACTATTTCTTTCTTGTCCATGAGCTATCGGTAGCTCCTAACTTCACGCGGTCACTAACTCCCCTATTTTCCTCAGTTCATGGAGGGAATCGGCAGGTTCATGCGCGATGAAATGATGATGACCAAGGGTGCTGATGATCTCCGCGTGGTTCCTTCCGTCCATGTGGATGTGCTCGTGGATGACACTGCAGACGACGAAGTTGTAGATAATGTTGATACTGAGGAGATTGAGGACTCCGACTCTGAGGACACTATTGACGCCGAGATGAGGACTAAGGAGGCTAGGATGAACACTCTTTACCCGAATCAAGGTGTTGCGCTCTCCCTTTCGAGCAGATTCAGAGCTTACCAGGTAGCCGTAGGTGGATTCGTCGTACCGCAAGCGTATCAGGACATGTATACACGTATCTGGAAAGAGTTCGGGCACATTGCCAGAGAGGATGCGAATCGTGCTTTAGCAGAAGGCTTCGTTGGGGTTCTGTTGGAGCGGATTGCTGAGATGCGTGGGTACTCCATGCGTGGGGTTGAACCAAAGATGTTGCGGGATTGGGAGGATGCTATAGCTGCCGCCGAGTCTGAATATTTTAATGTGGCATGTCTCCGGGAGAGGTTCGAAAAGCGGAAGTGTTCCAAGGTTCAGGTTGATGCTGTTACAGATGATGTTCTCGCCACGAAAGAAAGGGAGGTTGCTGAATTGGAAGCTAGGTTCGAAAAAGAGCGAGACGTGCTTTACAAGATGAGGGATACCCGTGAGAAAGTTGGGGCTATCGTGTTGTCTGGTCTTTTCTGAGTATTTTGGTTTTGTTTCTAGACTCATAGTTTAAGGAGAGTTTTTTTTATTTACTATTATTTACTTGAGAGACAATGAGGGAATAGGTTTCATGTTTTGACTACATATGATAGATCTATATATGTTTCTTTTTTATAACTAAGAATTAATCATGGTATGCTTCAACCCATCTCTTCTTTATTGTTGCCGTATCCTTGTATCCGTCTCCGACCGAAACCAGCCTGTAATACCCATTCAGAGTAGACTTTGCGACTATGTAGGGTCCCTTGGGTCGCTCTCCTCTTCGCCGGGCAATCTTCATCACCCATTCCCCTACTTTGAAGTCTCTATTTCTAGTTAACGGGTGTTGATGGTGGTTTTTGGCGAGGAGGTCACATGAGTAATTTTGCATCAGTTTCTGGCATCCTGGAATAACTCGAGATAAGGTATGAATTTATTTTTACAATAGGGATAAGATATTTGGTTACCATTAGCCGACCCTAGCCTAGTAGCATGGTCCATATCCCTAGCCTACACTTAAAAATATATATGCATGTGCCCGTGCATGTGCACGCGCCTTAGCCTATGCTCGTGTATGTACCTTCTCCAACTCGCCATCCCCCTTTTGCTCCTTAACCTAGTTCACGCCTATGATGGGTGGCCCACGGCCATTCTATCCCTCCTTGCTCA
>JAJJMA010194982.1:0-24756 GCA_023529015.1 Papaver nudicaule | reverse complement strand
TTGGACTCACACTGACACACACATACAATAGGAATAATAGAAGTTCAGCAGTAGTCCTGAAAATACAGTAGCAGTAGATCAGATGAGCAGTTGGTGTAGTTCAGCAGTTGAGCAGTTGGTGTAGTATAGTCAGAGCTCAACAGTTGAAGCTTGGATGGATTGTAAAGCTGGAAAATGACAGTGAAAAAGAATCTGAAGCCGAAACTGCTACAGGGCCCCCGGATCCGTCCACCAGGCTCTCCCCCGCCTGCGTGGCGCACCCCTATTGGTCGGTGGAGCAGCAGGGGGCCCTGCCCAGTGTTTCATCACCCAATCACAGTGCGCCACACCTGGTGGAAACACTGTTGGTGGACGGATCCGGGGGGCATATATCAATTTCGATCTGAAGCAGCCACACAACCAACTCTCACAGAGATTGCTGCTTCCAGAAATGAATAACCCTTCAAAACTTCTTGTCAACACTGGTGCAGAGGAACACCCAGCAAAATAGTCTGTGCAGTGTGAAAACCAAAAGTAGAAAAGTAGTAGATGGAGTTGGTGTAATAGGTGATGGAGTTGGTGAAAGTTGAAGTAGTAGATGGAGTTGGTGTAATAGTTGATGGAGTTGGTGAAAGTTGAAGTAGTAGATGGAGTTGGTGAAAGTTGAAGTAGTAGATGGAGTTGGTGTAATAATTGAGCAGTTGTATTTGAAACACACACTGCAAGGAATATAAGAACTAATCCAGCCACCATATTTAGCTCTTCTCAACTCCAATTCACTCTTTACACCAGTCTAGAAGTTAACACAACACAGACACAGTAGTGCAGCAACAGTAGTAGTAGGAGGTGTAGAAATTGTTGATGCAGACTTAACACAGCTGCACTCTTCATGACTGTATAAAGACTGAAGTATACACAGGAGGAAGATGAAATGCAGAAACAAATGATGTTGTATTCATTCTCTTGAAACACCAGAAGTTGTAGATGTTCACTCAGTAATAGTGGTTGGTGTAGACTTTGTTTTCTATCCACTGTGCAGACAAACTTCACAGGAGCATATGAAGCAGCACCAATACCAGGAAATGAATCTTCCAGCCAGCAAACATAAACCAGCAACAGAACTAGCTGTATATAATCGCCAAAACAACAATCAAGTAGCACAGTTCCTCAAGTAGATAAACCACTCACTGCTAGATATAAACAGTAACCTAATAGCAGAGTTCTTCAAGTAGATAAAACCACTCACTGCTACAATCAAATCATATAACCAAGCTGAAAATACAACCAAATAACCACTTGCTTGCAATTTGGAATTAAACACAGTCCATCTTTAGGATTTGCAGCCAACAAGAAGCAGAATTAGTTGTGCAATAACTGTATAGCTTGAACAAGAACATCTAGTAGCATCACTTTCTTGCAATTGAGAATTAAACGCAGTCCATCAATTGGAATTCAGCCAACAAGAAGTAGATACCAAACTGTAGAATCTCTAACTTGCAATTGTGAATTAAATCAGTCCATTATAGGATTGCAGCCAACAAGTAGTAGATTATAAACACATACCACTTTCTTGTAATTTTGAGCAAAATTCGGTCCATTAAAGGATTGCAGCCAACAAGAAGTAGGTGAAAATGAAACAGGCTACATACAACAGCATATGTAGACTTGTAGAAAAGTAAACCAATTCTTAACAGGATCATCACACCAAGATTGGAAGAAGTGGAGAATAAATGAGAAAAACCACCAACAATAGTTGCTGTAGATCATTGTAACTTTAAACTCCAAGAAAATCATACTAAATTTCAGATCTAGTAAAAATTGAATCGAAATTAGGTGAGAAATTACCAAGAAAATCAAGAAACGTAGAATTTGTTTCATGAATTCCATCCTTGTCGGTGTGGTGATGCAAATAGTGAAGAGATTCAGTGAAAAGAAGCATCAATTGTTCATCAAATCAGCAGCAGAGTATTGAATTTTGGACTATCTTCACAACAAACAGCATCAGTACTTCACACCACAGCTCGTAGTAATAGTAGTCAGCAGCAGAAGATTTGAACTATCTTCTTGTGAACAAAACACACAACCGAAACTCTCAAGATTTATAGATCTATATCACTTCTGAGCTCAAATTTCTCTTTCAAAAACCTCAAATCGACTTCTAATTTCAGTGTAGCAGTCACAACAATTGATGATGATGAAGTAGTGGAAGATATAATGGTGAAAATGACGAAGAAAATGGAATACTCCCAGAGGGATCCTTGCTGTTAAGCTCACCGCTCTGATACCATGATAACAATCTGATATCTACATTGCAAACAATAGTTTGATTAAAGGAAAGATTAGATTACAGTAGTGATGACCATGAGTATATATACTCGTACACACTGACTCAGTCAAGACAAAGATAGACTGGCACACATGTGCTGTACACGCTCACATACAGGCTGTCACACATGTGAATAGCATGAGTACACACAAGTGTAACTGAGGTGTAAGATAACCGACATACTCACACTGACACACACATACACTTACACTATCATACGGCTGTTTTGATTGATTTTTGGATGCGAATTTGATTTGGATCTATGACATCGGTGTTTATATAGAGATGTTTGAAGCTGTTTCTAGGGTTTGCATAGACGTTTCTAGTTACTTCTTTTCTTTTGACCACTTTTTTCTCCATCGTACTCCAGAAGTTCGTAGAAGAATCAAGAAACTTTCGAACTTACGAGAAAATGCTAGATCCACTGTTGAGACTGCAATATAAACTGGGCTTTTGTTAGCGATACGGCCCACAAATTGAAAAATCTAACAACTTGTATACAAAATGAATAAAACAAAACAAGAACCAGAGAAGTTACATGTAAATATCAAGTTATCTACATCACAAGAAGTTCTTTCAGATGACTTGGAAGAATACAAATGAACAACTACAGAAGGACAACACAACTATGATATTTAGGTGATTCGGGTAATCTCTTAGGCTGTTTACTATGGAGTGGGAGAATAGAAAGGCAACAATGCTAATATAGTGCCTCTTCCTCTGGTCTATTTACTACGGAGGAAAAAGGGTCCACAATTTTTATTTTTTATTTTTTTAAGAAAATAAGATTTTATTAATCATCATGGAAAGGAAGAGATTACAAGAGTTGAATGGAAGCCTAGAAACGAGTTGGGCTCCATTCTCTTTTTGAATGACAACTCCTATCCTATGGAAAAGAAAATCCCCATTATAATGTTCGCATCATGGCTAGTCATATAGTTGCGCAATCTCTTCAGAAACTCCACAATATCACTATCCAACTCCCCCAACGTGGTAAAAGCTAGCACACCAAAACAAAGCCATGAGCAGTACACTAGCCATATGTTTGTCCCTTTTGCGAGAGACAACATTCTCAATTGCCTGGCCAGGTATAAAAGAACGTATACCCAAAGTAGTTAATATCGTGTATCGGTATCATATCGGCTAAGGCCGATACACCTATAGAAAAGATAATTCGATATAATCGGGGATACATAGCGACCTCATAACTTCAATTACTTCAATTTTATCTAAGTATTATATTGCCCACTAGTTTTAAGTATTTCCATAAGATTATCAATAATGATGAATGCAAAGGGTATATGCTCAAAATTTAAAATTAGTTAGTAAATATCTCTGCGTCATTTCCTAAAGCTAGGATGATCAATAAATAGTTAAGTATGACGATATAATTTTAGTTTATGACTTGGAAACATTAATAGTTAAGATGAAGAATTTAGTTTGTACTTCTTACCAATCGGCACTCTAAGCAAGGTAGAGGAAAAAAAATATTTTTTCTCACAAATTACCTTGTTGATTTTATCATGTATCGGTCACACTGATATATCGGTTTGTATCGGGTGATACGAACGGTTTTATCGGCCGATTTTTGTATCGGCGATATTTTTGGTATTGTATAGGTCCAAGGCCGATACACGATATATCAGGATAATATCGGCCGATACAAACGATATCGACTACATTGCGTATACCCCACCACATGTGAAAGGAGAAACACCAGTAATATACATACACACATCATGTCCATTATCCCAGTTATACACAAAAACATGAGGCCCACAAAATCTGTTTTATTATTTTTTAACTCAAAAAAGGTAAAAAGCGATAGAAATTATCTCGCTTTATGATTTGGATTTATCAAACATGTGGGTCCCATAATTTCAGTTTTATTGTTTTTTAATTAAAAAGAGAAAAATCTATAGAAATTGTATCGCTAAATTGATTTTTGACCGATAGAAACTATATCGCTTTCACTATTGAGCGATACTATATCGCTTTCGTTCAAGTTCTGGGAGGGACACTTACGATATGGGGATTGTTTGAGGAAAGAGGAGAGAGAGAGGATAATACACCACGGTTTTCTGTCAACATCATCCATGAAAAAAATCTTCCATAGTAAACAACCTTATATTCTTTTGTGGCTAGGTTCCACAAAATAAATAATTTCAACCAGTTACTCCACAAATAAATTAAGACATTATTACATGATGAACCCGATAACTGAATCCCATATTTAGAAGATTTGTAGTAGATCCAATTCAACGACATCAACAACATCATCATCAGATTCATTCAAGGATGATAATGAATCATAATTACTGGAATGCAAATTAATCATGTAATATCTTTCAAGCAAATACACACACAAAAAAATCATGGAGAGGAGATAGAGTATCAGAGCAAATAAATTCAAGGATGATAATGAATCATAATTTATGGGAAAATTAATCATGTAATAACTTTCTAGCAAATACACACACACAAAAAAAAACATGGAGATGAGAGAGAGTGTCAGAGCGACAACGATTCTGCTACGCAAATCAAATGGAAAACCTTCGATTTTGCGCATCAGTCTCTGGAAAATCATGAAGGATACAAGATCGAAGAGAAAGGAAAGGGTGGATTTTCATTCAGAATATTATTCACAAAGGAAATCGGAGTATGGATGACAAAAGTTTTTGAAGAAATCCCAAATCCAAAGAAAAGAACTTAAGAAGATGGGCTAGAAGAAATGAAAATTTTGCTTTCCTCATTAAGACATTAACAAATAATAAAGGAGATTTTATCAAGATTACCAGAACATATGTTAATAGGGCTAACTCCAAAGCTCTTTTCGTGCCAAAAGGAGTTAATGATTTCGGTTGGTGGACATTCAAGAAACTCCTGTGTAAATTACTCAACATCATAAATACTAATCATCGGGTAGTTCCCTCAAGCATTGATTTTCCAAGAAACATTAATTACTCTCCCTCAATCATTAGATCCAGTCGTACCTTTGCTTGTTATACAGTGGGAAACATGTCTTGGACACTACACCAATTTTGGGGGTAGGAACGGTGCCCATCTGTTGCTAAAAGTGTTAGAAACGGGGGTCAGCCATTGCGATTCATGGTGTGACGAATTTTAGCAACGGTAATGTTGCCGTTGCGTCTCTCGGTTAGCAACGGATCTAGCAACGGCCGAGTTCAGCCGTTGCTAGATTTTGCCCGCAACAACCTTTTTTCCGTTGCTTAATTTTGCCCGCAACGGCCTCTTAACCGTTTCAAATTTTAATCAGCAACGGCTTATTTACCGTTTCGGATATTTTTACCAGCAACGGCTCATTACCGTTTCTAAATTTTTACTAAAGTAAAAAAAAAAAGACCAGGTCAAAGAAGACCAAGCTTGACTTTGACCTGATCAAAACAAGCTTGGTCAGACTTTGACCTGGTCAGCTCGGCCAATCTTTGACCTTACAAAGATAGATATTTTCAAACCATTCAGACACTTAGCCAAAATCAATACTTCATACACTTAGCCAAAATCAATACTTCATACACTTACAAAAAA
Source organism: Papaver nudicaule (assembly GCA_023529015.1). Classification (NCBI taxonomy): domain Eukaryota; kingdom Viridiplantae; phylum Streptophyta; class Magnoliopsida; order Ranunculales; family Papaveraceae; genus Papaver; species Papaver nudicaule. The sequence continues at coordinate 18,902 of JAJJMA010194982.1, read as the reverse complement.
AAACTAAAAAAATATTCATACATTCAGAACCGAAAACCAATGTTCTTGTTCTCTAATACATAAAACCTAACTAATTTCAGTATCTATACTTGTATAACCTAGTTCTGTAGTACTCATATTAGGTACCTTCCCATCAGCTTGACTAGTGAGTTCATTATGCTTCTAAGTTCCCTGCAACAGCCAGCCGACAAATTGGTTCTTGAAAATACTGCAGTGATATGAAGATTGCTTCCTGTAAATGAGCAGATTGCAAGTATAAGATGTGTATACAAGTAAGAAAACAGAGATGTAGAAATTATACAGAAATAAGAATCAGTATAGTTATAGGAAGCATATCTCTCTATCTTTCCATCCAAAATTATGACCGAAAGACTAACAAAATAAAAGGAAAGACAAATCACAATTACATAAAGTTTCAAACACAAAGAAATATGAGTTTTTTTACTTACTCCCAAGGGTCGTCACCGACGAGCAAATGTCATTTTGGATCACGTAAACAAGTTTCCACTCTGTCCGTTGTGACTCTTATAGCTTCCGTTATATTCCAAACATTCGAGCTAAGTCATACCTAAGTGCCTCATACTCCTTATATCTGGTAATGTCTATAGACCTTCCAACAACCATTCTTGCAGCCCACATTGCATACGGCTTATAAAAATTCTACATATCCCTAAAAATGCAGGCATGCGCCAAAACACCTAACATCGTAACCTACAAAACACAAGCCATCAGGTATATCAGAAGTTGAAAGCAAGCAAATTCAAAGATATCTAAGAAAATCATAGGCACATTTGCATACGGACTTAAAAATCAAATAAGTAGCATTCAAAAGTATGATTTAGGATCATGTTGACTGTTGTTGTTATACCTGACCAGTTGGATTTCCTGGATTGATCACCACCAAGGATCGAATGGTGATAGGGCAAAGAACTCCATCTTTCTCTGAGCTGATTAATAATTGCATCATCATATGAACCTAAGAAGCAAACAAGAAAGCAACCATAAGATTTCTGTTACTTCATCTTTTCATATACATTTTAGGAGATGTAAGGTTGAGTACTTACTGCAGAGCTTGCACCATCAGTCAGAAAAATGTCATTTGGATCGGCTGGATAACAATACAATTGATGCAGCTTCCACAACACCATATACAACAGTGAGTAGTAAAGACTCGTCGTTTCTTTCGCTCCTATCGTAATTGACTGAACATCTCTGAATTTCACCAACCTGCGAGAAGAACATTTATTGTTATCTAGAGTTCAAAATGACATAAAATTTCAACCATGTTACTTGATAAATGAGGATGAGATACAAACTTTCGTAGACCATGGATTTACCAACATTAACTACTTGTATTCTAGTAGTACTTGTAAAATTGCTGAATCTGCGAGGGAGGCACATAGAAAAGAATACAACAAAGGCTATTTTCCATAAGAAACAAATGAGTATACAAGAGTGGAACATACAAACTTGGGTCTCCATTACCTTCATCCAAGAATCATTGCTTATAAGAGATAAAAATTGATGCATGATCACAATGAAATGAGTAGTTTACGTCTTTAAATTCACCCATTCTGATTGCATCGTATATTTCAGCCATTAAAGCCTTCTGCACATTCATACAAAAATAAAAACACCTTAATAATTTATAGAAAACTCAAACACCAATGTCGTTAACCCAATAAACATATCAAATAACGTAATTACCTGAGATTTAACACTTTCAAAACGAAACCGATATTCAAAGAGCTTTGTCTCATTAGTAATAAACCAACAAACATCAGATTCAGATTCAGATACACGAATTCGCCCTATAATTATACCAACAAACATCAGATTCAGATACACGAATTCAAGAATACAAAAGCGAAACAGAAGAGAGAGATATTTAAACCAATTTCTCCATCTCGTCCGGTTTCTTTCCACGAGATAATCCATTAGATATCCCAGTGAGAACTGCAAATTCAAGAATCAAACATACAAGTTATGAACTCAGTATCGAGAACCAGCTAAAGAAAATCAAAACTTATGAATGACAGTAGGTTATATAAAAGCTAAAGACAAACAAGCAATTCAAGCTAACCACATCAACCAACAGAACCAGCATAATCAAAACTTCTACCTATTATCTAATTGACTATAAACCCCAAATTATTAACATAACTTACCTAGAAACTACTGCATCTTTTAGACGCAGACCCACAACTTGATCCCATTCTTTAACAGAGAAGTCAAGTTGATTTGCTTCACTTGCAGTACTGCCTTAGATAGGAACTATACACATCAAGGAACAACATCTTCAAGCACCCCAATAATTTTACACTACTGAGCAAATTGTGTATCCCACTGCAACTAATCCACTTTCCTCTCTTCCTTAACATCTTCTTCTTAGGCTATCCATCATCCTTCCAAGCCAAAATAAGACATCAAGAACTAGAGCAACATGGATTTTTAAGCTTAGTTTCTTAGCCAATAACAGCTCATATATACAAATCATTATAAATAGTCATAGGAATTGACATAAACAAAATTAAGATAGGGGAAAAAGTTTATATCAAGATTAAAAAAAATAACTAATTTTTTTTGATTTTTTACCTGTACTGGTTCTTGAATCGGCATCCAAAACAACACCGCCATCATAAGTTACTCCAACGATGGTAGTTCAGAAGAAATCCTCATTTGCACAAATCCTCCAGAATAAACCCTAGAAATTGAATGAGAGTTTAGGTTAAGATCCATGGCACAAATCCTCCAGAATAAACCCTAGAAATTGATTCAGAAGAAATAATTTTCATTCAAGAACCCTAAACCAGATCTGCTACATCAAAAAATAATTATAAAAATCTAAATCAAATTGAATAGAAGATGAAAACAACGTAAACTTAACCTAAATTGATGAAATGAAAACCCAAAATCGAATGGAGTTGGAGGTATGACTTTTTAGGGTTACAAAAATTTGTATTATGGTTTTTTTATCGATAAATCTGGTGTGGGTTTTGAATATGATATAAGGATTAAACAACTGAGGTATTGATTCAAGGATTTTAGCCTGAAATCTCTGTGTGGCTGCATAAGGAAGAACTTAGTTTCCAGAGAAGAACACCACTATTTGAGGGAGATTGTTCGTAAAAGTTGAAGTTAGTGAAAGAGATAAGAATACCAGATCGAAGGAGAAGAAATATGGCGTACAAAGGAAGAATGAGAGATCGATGTTTGTTTAGGTTAGATAAGTTTTGGAGTTTCGCTTGATAAGCCAGGAGAAGATGAAGAAGAAGAAGAAGAAGAGAGAAGAAGAAGAGAAAAGAATAGAAAAGAATAATGAGAGATCGATGTTTGTTTAGGTTAGATAAGATAAGTTTTTTTTTTCCGGCAAACACTGGGGCGTACAAAGGGAAATAAGGTTTACACGGGTTTTATTCTTGGGTAGAATAATAACAAAAAGTGTGGGGTGGTGTTTATGCCCACACGCTCACCTCACACGCACAAATAAAAAAGAGTTGCTATTAGCAACGTGATTTGGGCCGTTTCTAAATTCCGCAACGGCCCAAAAAATCCGCAACGGCCCAAAAGAGTTGCTATTCCGCAACGACAGCATTACCGTTGCTACACAGTGTTGCTATTCGCCAAATTTGGTGTAGTGGGAATTAAGTTGCAAAGGAAATAGTACACAAACTCAAATGGAATCGCTACCTCAAAATCAATGTAATTGATGGAAATTCTGCAAGCTTTAAAACAGACAATGATCAGGAGTGGGAAAGTTCTGGAACACAATTAAATGGATGGTACAAAGTACTTCAATAGAAATTTAAAAATGGGTCAATTTTGAAGATAACATCCCAAAAGAGGCAATCAATAATGCACAAAAATGTGTGAAAATACATGGACTTCCAGTTCATTTATGGTCTCGATAGAATTTCAAATTAATTCGTGATAAATTGGGTGGTCATGGAAATTGATCTTGAAACAACAAACAAAAACAATAATTGTCGTCGGATTGGAGTCAAAAGCGAACTTCAAGAAATTTCAATTACTATCAAAGTGAAAATTGAAGACTAAAAATTCATGTTGGCGGTCATTTGGGACTGGAAATTTTCTCAGGCAAGGAAATCGGCTGGAACTCAAAATAGATCTAGCCTGAACTGTCTGGAAAAAGTTAAACAAATTCAAAATTCAAATCTTAATCATGTTTCTCATAATAACAATAGGTATATCAGAAAACACGTTGAGATAGGAGATTCCTCACGTCATTATGAGATTTTGAATTCAAAATCAAAAGTTAATCCGATAGAACGGTTTTTTTACCGATTCCACTCAGGAAAAAAAACAACTCAGGTTTGGTCAAACAAAACACAAAGCCTATCCAATAATGAATACCCGAATGTTTTAACTGTCTTCAGAAAAAACAGAATACAAAAACAAATACAATTGTTGAACAGCCCTTTGAGCTTGATCTGTTAACTGAGGAATATGTGGTCAATATGGCATCAGATATCCCATCGTTGGTGCCACAAACAACAGAAATTGCAAGCAGTTCTGAATTACAAGTGGTTAAAAATTTTGCTCTACAAAGAATAAAACTAGAGAGAGTGTGAGAAGAATAATCATTTTCAAGATCAACTAATGGATACCACAACCAATAGTAGAGCAGGTTTTGGAGAGAAAACAGTATATGCAGTCCAACAATTGAGCCCCAGTCTAGGACGGACATCCATAAGAAACATAAATTGCACAACATAACCTTCCATTAGAAATAGCTAGGAAAGAGAAGTAGTAAATCAGGAGAGAGAATGTCCGAGAAATAAGGAGCTACGATATTGGATCAGGGAAGTTCTTCACGCCGGAGGAGATCAGAGTTTGGGTTCGTCGATCATCATGGTAAAGGAAGGATCAGAAAGAGTTGGGTTGAGGTAGTCAAGACAGGAGAAAAGGAAGTTATTGGTATGCAGAAGGATTTGGAGGAGGAAGAGGGCTGGCAGATAGTTGCACACAAAAAACCTAAAAATCAAAACATAACGAAGAAGGTGGTTTTTGCTCCGAATGAGGTGAAGATTGAATGTGAGTACAAATCATTCATTTTTTCGGTGAAATCAAACCGTATTCTGATTCAGGAAATCACAAGAAACACAAGAGATATAATCAAATCTTCAATCTGTTTTGATGCTGTAAAATGGTTGAAGAATATCATGATCAAAGAGTCAAAAAAAGATTATTATGGAGGATGGTCGTGGGATGCGAAGTGGGGGAGATGATCATCTATTCTTAATAAGGGACCAAAATAAGTTTGGTGAGTATTTTCGCCTTACTGTATATTCAAACAACTCTAAACATCTTACGTTTTTTCCAGCAGAAAAAGGGTATAACAGATGGAAAAGATTTGTCTACGACTTTGAGAAAGTCATGCAAGGCGAGTCAAAAATCATGAAGAAAGTAGAGGTGGTAACTTCCAAACCTACAAAGGTAGATGAGGTAGAGACTCTTATGACAGACAAAAATGATGTGATTCATAAGGAGAACCTCGGATGTAATGATGATGATTGGAATACTGCTATTATTATTGAGCATAGAGCTTGGGAAGCTCGGACCCGGTCACGACCCGAAGAAAGTTGATTCTTGGGAAGCAGTAGGGCAAGATATTGCCAAAAGATTTTTCTTGCAAGAGTCTTTTGACATTTTTCCTTTTGAGAAATCTAGAGCTTTCTTTTTTGTTGATGAAGAGGACATCCTATGCTGAGTCTGGGTATTTGGGATTCTGGAGATACTACTTTCAAGTTATGTCCATGGTGGTCAGCCGTTAATGCAGTCCCTTATGCAAATGAAGTTGAAGATTGTTGCTGGATTAGTGTTCATGGTATTCCATTTAACTTTTGGAGCAAAGATTGTTTTAACAAGATTGGAGAAAAATTTGGAGGTCTCATACAAATTCATGAGTCTACAACCAGCTGGTTAGATGTCTCTGCTGCAAAATTAAAGGTTAAATCAATCATTCAAAAAAGCTTTACTTTTATGTTCAGTCATGGGGATTTTGCTTTTCCACTTCTTATCAAACCAGAGGTCAATTTTGATCAAAATTTGGTTAAAACAAGAATACCAATTTCGAATCAGGGAGTCTCACAAAAATCAAGCACGAAAGAAGGAGAAACAAGTCAAACTTACTTTCTTGAGTGGCCGGAAAATTTACAGTCAAGCCAAGAATCAAGCAAGAATAATTCTAAGGAGAAAATCTCGCGCGCGGATAAAGGAAAAACTGTTGAAGTTAGTTCAAATTCAAATCAGAGTTTGGGCTCTAAAAAGAAAAAGAAGAAAAATAAATCCTCAAAGAAATTGGGCTTGGGTGCAAATCAGGCTTCGGAAGTTTCAACTAGCACAAATACGGATTTGGACTCAGAGATTTCGGATACGGAAATAGATCATTTTGGAAAATCTTTATCACCAACTGCAACTCAAACAAAGACCATTTTTTCATACTCTTCGCATGAAGTAGTCTCACCAGAAGATATGGAATTATTATTCAAGGAAACGGAAGCTCTAGCATCTCTTCAAAGAATTAATGAAGAATCACAACAACATGTAAATGAAGCTCAATTTGTTTCTCCAGCCTCAATTTGTTTCTCAACAGAAAAATGGAGCTCTATGAAACATAAAATAGCTGAAGGGTTACAAGAAGATTTTGAAAAGGTGTTGAACCAGATGGTAGCTATAGGACCAAAATTGGGTTTAGCCTGCAAAGGTACAGAGGAGGAGAAATACGATACCATTTTTGACTCGATGAGATCTCATTTGGCAAATTTGGAACAAGAAAAAGCAGCTAGGGTTTGATTTGGGTTTTTTTCCTAATTTGGGTGATTTTCTCTTATGGATTGCAAAATTGTATGCTGGAATGTGAGAGGGCTCAATGATCTCAATCGAAGAGATATAATCAAGCACAAAATCAGAAGTTGGAGGCCTTCAATTATGTTATTACAGGAGACTAAAATTCAACAATGTAATGACTTAATTGTTTGGCAGACTTGGGGTAGCAGATTTGTGAAATGCATTGACGCACCTTCAGAAGGAAGATCAGGGGGTATTTTGTGTTTTTGGGATGAATCAAAAATCAAAGTTATTGATCATATGATTGGTATTCACTCAATTTCTTTACACTGTCAGATGTTTGATACAAATTTTGAATGGCTTTTTACTGGCATTTATGCACCTTGTACTTCAAATATAGATGACAGAAAAGAGTTTTGGAGGGAGATTGAAGAAGTGAGGGCTTATTGGGATCTACCTTGGGTGATTCGAGGTGATTTCAATGTGACTAGATATGTACATGAAAGATCAACAGGTGGAGACATTGATAGCAATATGAGGAAGTTTAACAAGTTTATTTCAACACATAAACTTATAGACTTACCTCTTATGGATGCTTCTTACACTTGGACAAACAATCAAATTCAAAGAATAAGAAGTCGAAATTGATCGTTTTTTGATGTCAGCAGAGTGGGAGAGTCAGTTTCCAAGAGTAATTCAACAAGCTTTGTCAACACCATGCTCCGATCACAGCCCTATAACTCTAATTTGCAATGGTGTGAAGAATGGGCCTGGTCCATTTCGAAGTGAGGTATACTGGTACACACACCCTGATTTCATTAATGTGGTTAATATTATTTGGAATTCTTGCTTTGTTTCAGGTAACAAAGACAATGCAGGGTTCATATTTTGTAAGAAGCTGAAATTTCTTAAAGAAGAGTTGAAGAAATGGAGTACGGCTGAGTTTGGTGATTTGGACAGAAGGATAGATGAGCTTGAGAAGACATTTGCAGATTTGGACTTGGAGGAAGATCTTAATAATGGTTTAACTGAGGTGCAGTGGGAAAAGAGACTAAAACCTAGGCAAGAGCATTGCAAACTTATTATCTTAAAGGCGGAGAAGTGGAGAAGCAGAGCAAGAGTAAATCATATCAAAGATTTTGAAAATAACACCAAGTACTTTCACAAGCTTGCAACCGACAACCAAAAAAGAAGCTACATTTGTTCTATTAAAGTGAATGGTGCTATTACAACTGAAGAGAAGGAGATAAAGGAAGGTATTGTCAATTTTTTTTCAAAACATCTTCCAACACCAACCGGCTAGACTTTTTTCAATAGAAAACATGTTATTTAGAAAAATTTCAGATCAACAATGTATATGGCTAGAGTCAGAAATTGGTGAGCAAGAGTGCTTATCTGCAATTGAGGCTCTTGGTCAGAAAAAGGCTTCAGGGCCTGATGGGTTCCATATAAGCTTTTATGCCACTTGTTGGGAAGTTATCAAGAGTGATTTGATGAATGTGTTGAAAGAATTGCAGCAAAATAATTTCTTAGATTGGAGACTCAAAAACACCTTTATAGCTTTGATTCCTAAAAGAGATACCATTGAAGAAATAAAAGACTTGAGACCTATTAGTTTAGTTCATGAAGTGTACAAAATTATTTCAAAGTCCTAACTGAAAGATTGAAGATGGTGTTACCTTCAGTTATTTCTCAGCAGCAAACAACTTTCATTAAGAAGAGGCAGATTCTAGATGGTGTTTTGGTGGCAAATGAACTTATTGATTCAAGACTTAGAAGTGGTAATCCAGGTTTGCTTGTGAAGATTGATTTTGAGAAAGCTTTTGATCATGTAAGCTGGGATTTTGTGGAAGAAATATTTCTTAGAATGGGTTTTGGTGAAAATTGGAGGAAATGAATTAGGTGTTGCATGGAGTTTGTGAAGTTTTCAGTGCTTATTAATGGGTCTGCAACAGGGTTCTTCCCTAGCAAAAAAGGTATTAGGCAGGGTGATCCCTTGTCACCCTTTTTATTTCTTCTTGTAGGTGAAGCTCTCTCTTATATGATCACTCAAGCTCAAATTCAAGGCCTAATTACAGGCTTTCAAGTAAGAGAAGAAGGAAAGATCATTAGTCATCTGCAATTTGCAGATGACACCCTCATTTTGCAGATGACACCCTCATTTTTATAGATGCAGATGTCAATCAAGTTCAACAACTCAGACTCATTCTACTCTCTTTTGAGCTTCTCACTGGTTTGAAGATCAACTTTGCAAAAAGTTGTATCTATAATGTTGGTTTTGAAGGTGATTCAACCCAATTTTCTGATCTTCTTGGTTGCTCTATTGGTTGTCTTCCTACAACTTATTTGGGTCTTCCTTTGGGAGATAAAAGTGGTGGCATTGCTAAATGGGACAAGGTAGTGGAGAAGTTTATTATCAAGCTTGCAGGTTGGAAGAAGGCTTTACTCTCAAGAGCTGGAAAGTTGACACTCATAAATAGTGTACTCTCAAGTCTCCCTGTTTACTACATGTCTTTATTTGTTATCCCAATGCCAGTTGTGAGAAGGCTTGAAGCTCTTATGAGAAACTTTTTATGGCATGATAAAAATGGTGTGAAAAAAATGCATCTTTTGAAATGGGATCTGCTGTATAGAAGAAAGAAGAAAGGTGGCTTAGGAATCAAGAGTTTAAAAAGAATGAATAATGCACTATTAAGCAAGTGGATATGGAGATTTGCAATTGAAAAAGACTCTTTGTGGAAGGAGATTATATTTGAGAAGTATGGCTTGAACACTGCTAACTGGTTGTCTAAATACCCTAAGTCCACTTATGGCAGGTCGGTATGGAGAGGCATAATGGATTGCAAGGAAGAATTCATAAAACATATCAGATTCAAAGTAAATGTAGGTAATACTGTGAGATTTTGGCATGATACTTGGATTTCTGATTCTTCTCTAGCCGCCAGATATCCAAATCTGTTTGCAGTTTCAAGATGTAAAGAAAAACATGTGGCTGAAGTATGCAAGCAAGAAGATGGTATTGTCTCATGGGATTTGAAGGTGCCAAGAAGGATGAACATAACTGTTAGAGGAGAACTGATGTTGTTGCAGACTGAATTGAATGAAGTGCACATAGACTCAACTGTTGAAGATGTTGTGCAGCGGTCTCTTACTTCCAAAAAGAACTTTACTGTAAGTTCTGCTTATTCAAATCTCTTGTCAGATATCAATGGCCCAACTTATGACCCTATCTTTTCAGTTATCTGGCACCAAAAACTCCCTCCAAAGATCTCTTTATTTCTTTGGGGTTTATGTCACAAAAGATTATCTACCAGAGATAGATTGATCAGGAGAGGTATGGATGTGCCTGCTAATTGTCTTTTCTGTCACCATGATGAAAGCCCAAATCATCTTTTTCTTCATTGCACATATGCTACAGAGTTATGGTACAAGTTCTTGTCCAAGATACATTGTTGTTTCACTATCCCTGCAGATGTAATTCAACTCTTCATTCCTGGAATTTGATCTTATCAGATAAAGCTACTACAACAGTTTGGAACTTCCTCCCGGCAGTCATCATGTGGTCGATATGGAAGGAAAGAAATGCAATAATTTATGCTGGTAAGCAAAGCACAGTGAATACTGTGTTTGAGAAAGCAAAGTACAACTTATATTCTTGGGCTTTAGTGATTAAAGACTTTGAGAATATTGATCATCAATCAGCTATGGTAAATTAGCCAACTTTGTATTTCAGTTAGCTCTACCTTCAGTTAGTTTTGATCTTTTACTCTTTATGTACCTCTATTGTTCTGTTTTGGTCTACGTTTTTCAAGCTTTCTAGTGATTTTCTCTAGTTAGTTGTGTTGTACTCTGTAGGGTGATACAAGATTTTTTGTATCCTCTTTTTTTGATCAATGAATTCCTTCTTTAAAGATAAAAAAAAATAACCTTCCATTATATGCAGAGTTGGGACTTGGGAAAATTGGGAGTATGCAGCAAAATCACACTTTCATTTGGTAATCTGCCCCAAAATTCCAATTTTAGTTAGTATGCCCACCGTCCAACTTTTCCATCCAAGCTGTAAGGAGAGCTTCACATGTTTGGGTGTTAAGGCCATCTCATTCAACAGGCCTAAAGCTAGAAGCCATATGGGTTTTTTTCTTCATTTTGGGGCACAGTAGAGTGAGGGAGACTGCAAGATGCACTTAAAGTTAAAAGATGAACTTAGAGGAGTTGCAACAGCTGAAAATGACAAGAGTTTCAGCTAGCATAGTTAAAGTAGTAAATTCAAAATTTCAATTCGGGACTTCAAAGAAAAACACTCACGTTTGTGCAGTACTTTGATGTTTCTCACGTTCTCCATTTGACATTTGCCTTTTGGGATGTCAAGCCCATCTCTTTGGTTATAGTCAGGGCCGGCCCTGAGGCAAGGTTAGCAAAGACCTTCTTTGGGGCAGCACAATAGTGGGGGCAGCAAATTTGAAAAAATTCAAAAGGTTTTACGTTAAAACTAACACAAATTGGTTTAGCTAGTGATTAGATATAAAATAATGGGGTTAGCTCTAAGAAAAAAAAAGGGGCAAAACATAAATTATTAATTAATTTTGTGGCCCCACAGTAAATATGTAATGGAATACAAAACTTTGGTTCTCTTCCCCAATCGTTCCAAGCTCGCGAATCGATCCCTCTTCCTCCATTGCTGCGAACCTAAGCAAACACCATTTATGGTAATTGGTGAGCGAGATTATATTTCGTTTCCTTGATTTTACCTTTATAGTTTGTTACGTATTCTAGTTAACTACTCTTCTTCATTTAATTGTTAACTTATATCTAGATCGAGGTGACAGGGTTTAGTTTCCATTTTGATCACCTTCATTACTGGGGCAGCACTTCTTAAGTTCTCTTTGGGGCAACAAAATGTCAGGGCCGGCCCTGGTTATAGTACAGCTATCACAACCAGGCACTAGCCAAGGGGCCAAAGTTTTCTAGATGTATATGATGGTTGGGAATTGGGGTAAAAAGATCTTAGATGTTATCAATGTAGAACTTGAGGTTTTCCTCTTTTATGGATAAAAAAAGAATCGTGTAGGGAAAGCTTAGAGGGAGAAAATGTAGACAAGCCAAGGGGTGATGCATCATAGGAGGTTCATTTATAGAATACAAGTAAATCTTATCCAACATTTAAGGCTACAGAAACTAAATACTGACAGATTGCTCAAAGACAAATTAGAAGTCATAACCAAGCCATCTTGAATTTATTTATCTCTTGATAAAACTTAACACCTCAAAAAGAAAGCTGAAAACTGGAAAAACATATGAAGTCATTTCAAGCATACATCACTAAAAGATACATTGATTTTATTTTAAACAAACATCCCCTTAACCCAAAACTAGTTTAAGTGCACAACCCCAATTTTCTTAACCAATTTTAACCTCAATGGTCCTGGGCTTCTTGGGTTCCGGTGGGGGCAATTTCCGAACAGTGATGGTAAGAACGCCGTCAACACAAACAGCCGAAATTACGTCAACATTAGCATTCTCCGGGAGTACAAATTTCCTCATAAACTTTCCAATTCTCCTTTCCATTCTGATATATTTAACCTCTTTCTCCTTCTCGTCTTCCCTTTGTCGCATTCCGGTCACCACAAGCACATTATTATCTTCCACTTGAACCTTGATTTCCTCCGATTTCAATCCTGGCATATCAAGCACAAAAACGTACGAGTCTGGATACTCCTTGATATCGGCTGGTGTCGCTGCCATCGCTTTTGCATCTCTTACATACTTCTTTGATGGTGTATTCACTGATCTTTCAACATCATGATCTGATACATCAAACATGTCTTGAAAACCTGAGAAAATTGGATCATTGAAACCAATTACCCTGAAAGCCATTTCTTAACCTAAATTGCTAGAAAATTAAAATTACTGTGAGTTTATAAGATTGCTGGTAATTTTGTTTGATTTTGATTTGATTTTTTTTAACTTAACGAATTCGATTCGATTGATTCGAAAACTATAGAACCAGTGTTTATATAGAGACGTTTGAAGCTGTTTCTAGAGTTATATAGACGTTTCTAGGTACTTCTTTCTTTTTCTCCACCGGACTCCAGAAGTTTGTAGAAGAAAGAAGAATAAGTTTCGAACTTGCTAGAATATGCTAGACTTTTGAGACTGCAATACAAGCTGGGCTTTGATAAGAGATCCAGCCCACCAATTGGCCGCACAAATATCTATCTATACTTACAAAACATGAGTGTTTTCTGAGTCACGGGACGGCTAGGATACATTCCAGTTTGTGTTAGTGGTGGTCAGGATCCTCCGATCCTTCTTAGTGTAAAATTCTATGATTCGATCTAACAGTGGGTCGCATTTGACTCCCACGTAAGCATCATTAAATCAATTTCTTCAGTACGGCAATGAGTTCCCCCTTTTCCTCCCACCACCTCCACCGCGTAACGTCAATTATGATTTCGTTCTTCTCATCTTCTTCGGCCGCACCCCTCTGATTTTTGTGTAACCGAATTTCAATTTAATTTTCCCATTGAATTCTACAATAACTTCTCCATTGAAAAAACGGTTGTTTTAATTTCACATGTACCTATAAATTGTTTGATTTGGATGGAGCATCCAGTTCAGCCACTTTGCTTTGTAAGTAGTTTCTCTTGCTTCACTTTTTCACCAAATAGATTTATAGAAATTCTGTTTTTTTTTCTTTGTTGGTGTATGGTTTGTTGTCGACCCTAATTTCGTTCTTAGTTTGCAATTCGTAGTGAACCCTAATTTTGTTGTTACTTTGCCCTTTACCTTCTCCATGTTGCTCTCATCCCAATTAATGTAGTTAGTCTTCTATTATAATTTGTTTGTTCTTCGTCTGTGGTGTTTTGAGATTCTTTTGGATTGAGTGGTGACCACGGTTCATATCTCTCTATTTTAACTGATTGCAGATTTGATGACGACTGTGTAAGGATGGCAGTGTTTGAGTGATTGAGGATGTTTTAAGTAGATATGCAACAACATTAGTTCCTACTCCTACCCTTTGTTGAGCGTGCTTAGAAACAGATTCTGTCGTATGATCTACTTTCAATAAATTCAACCTTTTGCATAATTCAGCTGATAATGTTTTTGGAAAGCATGGGCAACCTTTTGTTAGCAGGTTAATGCAGGAGGGATTGTCTAAAGCGCAACTTGGGATTTGCTATGTCCAAAAGGTTATTTAAGACAAATCTAACTTAGGTCTTCTGATCACATGAACGGTGGCCTGTTTGTGGTTTGTTTTGGATAACCATTCAAACGTAACAAATCTGATTCGCTATCATGTCACTTTGAGTCGTGCTATCACGCGTGCGCGCGCGTGACATCAGTTTTGCGCTCGCACCTCTCCGCCGTAGGATTCACATCATCTATTTCAAATCTAAGATTTCACTGTTTAGTTTTTGATGCAGCCTTACACTTTTATTTAATTTGAAGTAGACCCTCCAGACTCCACAGGCACACAAAATCTTAACACACAGTCGAAGAAGGTGATGTATACAGACATTTAAGTGAAAAACCAAGCATCTGGATTTTTCTTTGGTGATTTTGATTTTGTATAGAGAGATTTAAAGGTGAATTTAGATAGAGATTTAATTGAGGGTGGTTTTTAATTCCCCAAACTTCATCAATATAATCAGCAATCGATAAGAAAAGTTGCAGGATTCTTTTTGAAGGGTGGGTTTGGAAAACCTCAACTTCATCTCTTTAATGAACAATTGATTCGAAAACTTGCAGCTTTTTTGTAATAAAAGAAAAGAATGATTCCCTTTGTGAAGATTGTTTCCTTCTAGATCTGTTTTTCTACTTTTAATTTTCAATTTTGACTTGCAAAATCAATAAAAATAAGAAGAAACCAATTAATTAGGTTTTTTTCTTTTAGCGTTTGATTTTTTTCATAATGGTTTCAATGCTTAACGATCTAACAAGAATGATGTTAGCTTCGACAAGTTCTTTTCATGGTGGTTCTCTTGGCTGAAGCATCTTGAAGTCGTCAATGGAGGCAGAGAGAGACCAGGGACTTTTCATCTAAATAACTAATTAAATGCAGGGTTCAAAAACAAATTGAATTTCCATATTTTGACAGCTAATAATCCTGATATGCGCATCTCTAAGAACAGAGATCCTACGGCGGAGAGATGCGAGCGCAATATTGCTATCACGCGCGCGCGCGTGATAGCACGACTCTTCTTCCTTTTATTAAAAAGGACGGTGTGTTTTCTCTAAAGCCCTAATGGGCCCTATCAAGATGTATAATGTTTTGCTTGGATTAATAAAGTGCGGTGTCAATATCCAAGACATGGACAGCTGTGAAATAGCCCGTGCCAAAAGGCACGGGTCACTCCCTAGTATAAGAAAAAACAAGACCAAGGGGATTTGGACGGCATAATACCTAGAGCTAGAGGTGAGTAGGGCACTAGGGCTGAGCAACGTATGGGTACCTGTTGGATTTATCCAATCCGATTCCCACTTTGGTGGATGGGTATCCGATTTGCCATTTGGTGGACTGGACACGGGTTGTGTTTCAAATCCGCCATTTTGGCGGACTGGACACGGGTAAATCCGCCAAATCCGTTGGATACCCGACCTTAAGGGTAATCTAGGGATGATACTTATATATCAGGAATATTATAGGAAAGTTCATTTTTATATATAATGTGTACGGTTAAGCCTCGAGAGATTACAGTGAAAAAGTAGCGGATATTCGAGATTCGTGAGAAGCACCAATTACGGTTTTCTCGTCTGTGTGTTTGGTGGTTTCTATGATTTGATTGGGTTTCAGAGGTTGTACGATTAAGAAGTGGATGAGAGTTTCTGTCTCTACATCAATTTCAATCCAATTATCAATTTAATGATCAATTATTCATTGCAATTATCTTATTTTCGTTTTGAATATGGGATATTTGATGCTTGTTCTAGCTCCATGAGTTTTTTTTTCTTCGAAACTTAAACAAAATCCGCGGATTATCCGCATCCAGTCCGCTCACCCGCTCCACCCGTTGAACCCAAATCCGCTGGGTGATGGACTGGACTCGGGTGCAGTTTCCAAATCCGCTATTTGGGCGGACTGGACACGGGTGGTACCAAATCCGCCAAAATCCATCTGTTGCTCAGCCCTAGAGGTGAGAGAAAGAGTCGGAATCAGTGGTAGCCGAGTCAATAACCCATCCAAATCACCACCACTTGCAACTTCTTTCGCATCTGCATGCCAAACTAAAATCATTTCTAGTAATTTTCAATATATAGAGTATTCTGAAATTGCTAGCTTTACTACACGAAATCTATTCATTCACCCTGTTCCCGATAGAAGAAGGGACTACACATGTAGTCAGAACATATAAGAGATAAGCTCTTGATGCATTTTTTTACTTGCTCATCAAATAAGGGGCCATACGTCGCATTTTTACGAAGGGTCCTCGAATACTCGCTTCTCAACTTCAGCAGATTGAACTTCCTCTTTTTACCACCTTTTTTGAAAGAGGAGTGAGAAGTAACTGATTAATGGTAAGTTAACGAATTTTAGTGCCCCTTATACTTAGATTTGCGATGGGCATAAATATCCAAGCCCCTATGGATAGCAACTGCCATGCGCTTTTGCGGGTGCTATAATCCTTTGACTAGACCATAATCTTTCGTCTAAACCAATTTGTAAATAGAAATTTAATGGAAAACGAATTACCATACCATTCTTTTATCTTAGATATAAATTTTTTTTTGGAACAATTATAAAGGAAAGAGTGATGAATGACCTAGATGATTCCGGAAATGTTTAACTTTAACTTGTAAATTGAATTACTATTATAACCTCAACTTATTTATATAAAGTGCACATATAATTTATGAAACAAGGGGTAAAATTGTCCAAACAATTTACAGCTTTAAGGGGTCTTCCCTTTAATAGAATAAATACTAGATCATCGGCCACACGCGTATGCGCTTGCTACAATCGTTAACCTAGACCGCATAACATAAATACACCATGAAGTGGCAATTTTGGTAAATACCGAAATGAAAATGGGTTTGAGTTCGTGGGAACCAAAATTATCATTTCGCCTACTTTTTTCTTTTCTCAGGGAGGAAGACTCTGAAAATTCTAGAGGTGGTGTGTATGTTAAATTTGTGAGTTAAATTATTAATATATCCTCACTTATTTACACGATGTGTGCATATAATTTACAAAAATAGGGCAAAATCGGAAATAAAATTTACAGCTTTACCAAGGGGTGTTGGCTTTATATATTAAAATTTATATAAAGTGCACATATAATTTATGAAGCAGGGGTAAAATTGTCCAAACAATTTACAGCTTTAAGGGGTCTTCCCTTTTATAGAATAAATACTAGATCATCGGCCACGCGCGTATGCGCTTGCTACAATCGTTAACCTAGACCGCATAACATAAATACACCATGAAGTGACAATTTTGGTAAATACCCAAATGAAAATGGGTTTGAGTTCGTGGGAACCAAAATTATCATTTTGCCTATTTTTTTTCTTTTCTCAGGAATGGAGGAAGACTCTGAAAATTCTAGAGGTGGTGTGTATGTTAAATTTGTGAGTTCAATTACTAATATATCCTCACTTATTTACATGATGTGTGCATATAATTTACAAAAATAAGGGCAAAATCGGAAATAAAATTTACAGCTTCACCAAGGGGTGTTGGCCTTATATAATAAATATAAATATATATATATAGAATAAATATATAGATAGCCAGGTGAAAAACAAAATTGAAGCCGAATATAACAAGACATGGGTGATGCATCCATGATTTGACATCAAAAGAAACATAGGATTTTTTTTTTTTAATCCAAAAGAATCTTACAATTACTCGAAAGGATTCTCATCAGACAAGAAACTAGTTGGTAGCCGAGCAACAAGCTGGGCACCAACCCCTTTTTAAACGACCACACTTAATCTACGGAATAGAAAATCACCTACACGCACATTAGCATCATGACTAGCCATGTAGTTGCGCAACCGTTTGATAAAGTCAGTAGTCTCATCCCCAAGCTCGCCAAGGGTAGTGAAAGCCAACGCCTCAAAGCCATAGCCCTGCGAAGAACACTTTTCCAAATACTTGGCATTTTTGCGCGCAATTTCATCCTTGATAGCTTGACCCGGATCAGCATAACGGGCTCCACCTCCAACAAATGGTGAAACAATCGTAACATCCAGGCAGACATCCCGATCATTATCCCAATTATATACAAGGATATCAGCGGGTCTCAGAGAAGTGTCGTTATCAGCGATAAAACCCAAATCCACTTCTTTCCTTGCTGGCACTCCAGCACGATAGCACATGTCAGCGATAGTGTCACGTACCAAGTCGTGCCGATACTTCAAACGCACCTCATTCGTGCAGTGAACAGCATGGTCCCCAAAAACATCCATCTCCCTTTTGCAGAAAGGGCATTTGTTATCCCATTCAAACAAAGGAATTCCAAGTCTATAACACAAAATCACGCTGAACTGCCTAGCCCCAATATGCTGGTTTAAACCAATAATAGGAATAGCCAATAAGAAGTCTAAAGCATGATTCACCTGATTACTCTGCCATAGCACTGAGTCGCGTTCCGTCAACTTAAAACTGGATGTCAAGTTCTTCTTTACTGCATCAAAATAAACAGTCGCCAGAGTTTTCATAGAGTGCTTGGCGGTGCTATCGACGCATATAGGAGAGACGAGACTACACAGTGAGTTGAAAGAAGCTACAACCTGCTCAAGGTGCGAGCTAGAGCCGCTGATATTAGTCTGCCTCAAGATAACAGACTGGAGCTCTAGGGTCTGTAGACATGACGCTAGATAACAATAATGTATTGTATCTTGCATCGTGTAAACCCCCAGGCCTCCAAGTCTGAAAGGCAAGGTGGAAATTCTCTGCTGCAAGGGGCCAAACCCAGGGCCATCACCAGTGATCAAATGTCGCAAGAACTAGAATATCCAGGAGTCGAACAGCTCTTGAGCCTCATGCAAATAAGCTGGTAAGGTGGTTCGTAGAGCAAAGTACAAGCGAGAAACTCCAGCACAATTCCTAAACAGAAGAAGTTCGCACTGTGGATCTTCTAGTTTCTCAA